>CAJINU010000003.1:273164-471552 GCA_905178165.1 Amoebophrya sp. A25 | reverse complement strand
AAACCACGAAACCACGAAACCACGAAACCACGAAACCACGAAACCACGAAACCAGGAAACCATGAAACCATGAAACCATGAAACCACGAAACCACGAAACCATGAAGCCATGGAATTGAATTTCGGGGGAAAAGGCTTAAAATCAAAAATTTTGGGATCTTAGCGCTTCAGACTCACGCGATTCACTCTCAAAATGAAGAAAAAGGCTGAAAATTTTCGAAATTTGAAAAACGCGAATCCAACGAATTAAATTCGAGGGAAAGGGCTTAAAATCAAAAATTTTGGGATCTTAGCACCTCAAACGCACGGAATTCAACCCGAAAACGGCGGCAAAATGTGGAAAGTTTTCGAATTTTGAAAAATGCAAATCCAAGAAATTGCATCCCAGGAAGAGGGCCTAAAATCAAAAATTTTGGGACTTTAGCGCTTCAAAAGCACAAAACTCAATCCCAAAACGGCGCCAACATGTGGAAAATTTTCGAAATTTGAAAAATTCAAATCCAAGAAATTGAATCTCGTGCGAAAGGTCTTAAAGTCAAAAATTTTGGGACTCTAGCGCTTCAAACGCACAAAATCCAATCCCAAAACGCCAACAAAATGTGGAAAATTTTGGAAATTTTCGAAATTTGAAACCACGAAACCAGGAAGCCGCGAAATCATGAAGCCACGGGATTGAATTTCGGGAGAAAGGGCTTAAAATCAAAAATTTTGGGATCTTAGCACTTCAAACCCACGGGATTCACTCCCAAAAAGACGAAAAAGGTGGAAAATTTTCGAAATTTGAAAAACGTGAAGCCAAGGGATTGAATCTCAGGGACAGGGCTTAAAATCAAAAATTTTGGGGCTTTAGCACTTCAAAACCAAAAGCACAGAAGCCAACCCGAAAACGGCGACAAAATGTGGAGAATTTTCGAAATTTGATCAATGTAAATCCAATAAGTTGAATCTCAGCGAAAGGGCTTAAAATCAAACACTTTGGGGTCTTAGCACTTCAAACGCACAGAATTCAATCCCAAAACGACAGCAAAACGCGGAGAATTTTCGAAATTTGAAGAATGCAAATCCAAGAAGTCGAATGTCAGCGGTAGGGCTTAAAGTCAAAAAGTTTTGGGACCTTAGCCCTTGACTTCAAACGGACTAGGCCCAATTCTCAAACGATGGCAAAACGTGGAAAATTTTCGAAATTTGAAAACGCATAGCGTTTACATCTTTGCCTTGCTTATTTTCTTATTTTGGGGAGGAGGGGGATCCTAGTGGGAGGGATGTTATCGGACGCTCCAAGCTAGTATCCAGTATGAGAGGTCAGGGACTTAAGTGGCTAGCGATCCTTCAGGTTAGGCTCGTAGGTGAGAACGAAGAAAACCAAAATTATACAACAAGAGGAGTTAGTAGTTATAGACATTGACATTCGCTTTGTTCAGCAGGAGTAGTATAATCTTCTATCGAAGATCATGAAAGAGAAGTATAATCACAAGAAGGAGCCTGTAGATGTAGTCACTCAGGTGATGAAGAGAAACTTAATAAACTTCTACTTACTCAGAAGTTGTCGTTAGCCGTAATTTTCATGTTGTTGCTTTGGCTTCCGGGACTCGAACTCTTGGCCGACGCCACAATGGTGGGAGACGCCATCTTGGAAGGCGCCACATGGGTGGGAGACGCCATCTTGGCGGGAGACGCGATCTTGGGAGACGTCACAATTGCGGGAGACGCCACAATGGTGGAAGACGCCATCTTAGCGGGGGAGACCATAATTGCGGGAGACGTCACAATTGCTGGAGACGCCACAATTGCGGGAGATGATACCTCTTAATTTTCCTCCAACATGCTGGTCTCCTTCTCCTTATTCTTGCACCCAGAGCGCCAACGCATCGGAATGGTACTTCTTTCTACTTCTAGTAAGCAGTACTTCTAGTGCTGCAACAACTAGAAGAAGTAGTAATTCAAAAACGTTGCAATGTCTTCCTTCGCCAAGAAAGGACCAGCGCACCAGCTGCTCGTGTGGTAGAAGGCGCGAATAGACCAGAGATCTGTTGACTAATAATTTCTTGTTCTATAACATCTTGTAGAAGAAGAAGCCTCGTCTACTTTTTTTCAAAATTTTCGTCTACGAACTTTTCTTCAACATCACCGTTCCCAGTGAATTTCTGATCGTTTTACTGAAACTGCAAGCGGAAGGTTGATTTTCTGCCCGAGTTGTGCTTGTCGTGGATTAATTAGACAGTTCTTCTTCTTGCTACTTGTACCTAGATTAGATTAGAGTGGCTTCCGCCTCAGCCCTGCGCATAAAGCACCGGATCATGTAAGCATAATAGATCTAGACTACACTTACACAACGTGTTTTCAACTATGCAACATCATCGAGGACAAGACTAAAAATCTAAAAACCTCTGTTTGTCTAAAAACTAACAACTGCAGCACTTGGTGGCGGGTAGTGCGAGGACTACAACGTCTTCAACATCTGCAGGAAGATGTAAGTGGAACTTACTACTAGTATGGACGAGGTAGTACGAGTACTACAACACCAACATCTGCAGTATGTAACTTTAAGAAGATGGAGAAGTTTGCTAAAAAATTTATCAATTTGATAAGTCTAGAAAATTCATACCAAGAAATCTCGACACACAAAACCAAGGAGCGGTTCTGACAGTGACGATGATTGAACCTCTGAGTATATCCAAAAAGGCCGTAATGAAACCTTCACACCCTCTATCATCTGCTACATCTAGTACCTACATGATCATTTATAATATCTATCTCTATGGACGCAAAATGATAGAGACTTCGTTCTTACATACTTTTCCTACTGCCTGTGGTGGTGGTGGTTTTGGTTGAAGACAAGGATGATTTCTTGCGATTGCTCTCATGTTCTTTGAACGAGCACGACATCTCGTACAACATATCCAACAGGTTCGTTGACCATGTTAAAAACTGACTCATAATATTAAATGTATATGCATGCCATGTCATTTGTCTCCGATTTGGCCTGCAAAATCAACCTTGAGGCCAGAACCAAGGGAAATAGGTCGAAACCGCAACAACATATATATTCGATCGTATCTATCTACATTGACCATGACTTTGGAAGGCGTGCAGCACCAGAAGATGTTGACAAGCAAATAGTTTGAGTTTCTTGTTCTTCGATTTTTCTCATTTTCCTACTAGTGAATGATCTTCTAAATAATGTACTTACAAGTACATGAAGTTGAAGAAGATATAATTTTGCAGACAAGTCGTGGAAGTAGCACTTCTATGTTGTAGAAGGAAGCAGTGTGGTTCTTGGATGTTGGTGTTCTAGTTTCTTCCAACAGACTTCGGAGATAAAAAACCATACGGTTTTACATAGGACTTTGGAGATGATCTGCTCCTCCGCAGTGGTTTCTGACCTGATACTCTTGAGGGCCTGCTTAGAGACGATGAACCTGAAGAAGAAGACAAGCGGCAAACAGCACACAGCTTGTCGTGTGAGAGTTGACGTTGTTTTAAAGCTCAGCCTTCAATGGTCACTGACTCTGAACGGAAGGGACCCCCTTCAAAGCTCTCCCCTTTCCCTTCGTTTTCCCCCCATCTTTCCTCAAGGGGTCGCCAGTGACCAACACCAATGACCATTGAAAGCTGAGCCTTAATTGTTGTTCCTCCTATTTAAAAAATCCCATTTTGTACGAGAGGACAAGACCACGAAAGAGAAGTCCTGGAGGACCTTGTTGATGAAGTCCGCGAGGATATACAGGCATATTAAAGCAGAAGTTATGCTATTGTAACAACTCTGCGATGATCGTCCGCGGTCATCCACTCTGTCTTCTCCTGTACTAGTAGATGAGAACTACTGGTGCTCCTCTACGACGACGCATGAAGATCAAAATGGTCTTGTTTCTCATGTTGAAGTTGTAGTACTCTTTGGCACATCAACTCTGGTTCCTTACGAGGTGCAATAAAACCAGATGATGACATGAAGATACATGATATCGACGTCCATTATAATTTTATTGTCCACCTTCACCGTGATTTAGAGGAAGTTCAAGTTCATCGATCGTTGTAAAAACCCAAAGATAAAGTTCGGCAAGATGTACAAGGCGTTGTAGTACTAACAAAAACGACTGAGAGTACTTAAGTTATTGATTTTGATTGTAGTGTGTACAAAAAGGGTAAATCTAAAAGCTATTGTTTCTGTTGGTTCATTTTCAATTTCAGGTGTCACTTCATCATGATCATCATCAACAACATCATGTTCATCCTCACGGCCAAGAAAATATATTATTTTCTGTAAGTGGTCGTGGTCGATGCAGTTTCTATATTACGACTTACATTCTTCCACCGATTTGCTTGTCTTCTTGTCTTCGTCTTCATTCAATGTTCAAGTTCATTCAGCCACAACAGTCACGCTAGTCCCTCTTGCTTCCTCATGTGTGCTCTCGCTCTTTATCTTTATGCCTCGCTCTAATAATCATAATATCTCTGTGTTTCTTTCAATTTGCTATAAGTTCAGCATGTATTGATCCGCGATGAGATGAAGCTCCTTGTAGTTGATCTCTCATTCAATTCATCTCTCAAGATTAGGAACTACGAAGTCAAACGGGCACGAGCAATGACGGAACGGGTACGAAAGCAGACAGGACACATGCTACACCGCTGACTTGATATCTTCTGTACGACTACGAATTAGAACCAGCAGTATGTCAATTAGCAAGGAGCTGCTCCGTTTTCTCATTACTTATCTATCAAGAACTGCATCGAAGGGATATCGGTTTGAATTTTCCTCAAAGAGTTGAGGACACCAGGAAAAGAGACACATTTGTTGTAGAGAGTCATCGTCACACGTGATCTCCCATCCTGCCTTGAAGATAGCAGCTCTGCTTGCCACATGTGAGCTTGTTCTATTAACTTTACAGAATCACATAAGTGCTTCCGTAGATGTCCTCGTCCTGGTGGTCGTCGTGGAGAAAGATGAAGTAAAAGTTGTCGTGGTCTCTATTTATTAAGCTACTTCTTCTTGTTAGAAGTTGTGTATCTGTTCAACAAGCGCCTGTTTCTATTCAGTGACGGACAATATTTGTTAATTTAGATTAGAATCAGAAAGTAGCATGGTAGTAATTTCACAATAAAAGGACGTCAAATGAAAGGTAGCTTTTTCTGTCTCACTCATCAAGAAAATCACGGCGGAGCCTGCGATTCGATAAAGCCAAGCATTTTGTCTGAGCGTCTTCGGATCTCAGCAAGCTCTGCTTGCAGCACGTGTTCAGCAAGAGGGTCTTTGTGAAGTGGCTCTAAGCCTAATTCTCGAACATCTACAGGCTCTTTCAAAGCAGCAGGAGGAGCACTGCTGGTGCCATCTTGTTCTAGTGTCTGGGTCTGGTGCTGGTCACCTGATCCTTCTTGATGTGGTGCCGACGAATCATCAGGCGCCTGCTCCTGTTCACTCGCATTCACTTTGTCTTCATCATTTTCTTCGTCTCCTAGCCTCGTCCATCCCTGCAACGTCGAATGAAAGTGCCTTTCGGAGAAAAATTCTAACGCTACCTCATCGCGAACAACCTAGTTGTTGTGGTGGAGCAGAAGATGAAGAGTCGTAGTCGAATAGGAAAAAATATGTTTGGAAGAGAAAAAGAAAAACAATCACGTTATTGTTCATCTTAATGAAAGCTGAAAAACACGAAAGCAAACTATATTACCACTCTATCCACAGCATGCGCACAGACGTATTGGTAAAGTCTGTAATGCGTAAAAAAGGTCCTTGATGCGTAGTCCGTCACTTTCTGCGACTCGCCTACTGTGAGCACGGATTCCCTGTAGAGCAGCAATATTGCATCCCGAAACGCTACAAAAACTTCCTGCTGTACCGGAAGCCAGCCAGCGGGGGCTTTTTCTGTTTTGTTATTTGGAGGTATAATTTGTCGCAGTTATTCATGATAATTTCAGCTTTTCTAAGAGCATCACGACCTCCACGGACCACCACTTCAAAGCCGCACAACTGAACGAAGATTCATCAAGAGAATTATTTAAGTATGAACTTAATACCATTCCTTGTTCTGCCACGCACCGAAAGTTTCAGAAGGAAGGCGAGAAGAGAGCAAACAATGTTGGTCTTCTTTGGTGAAAACTCAGATCGTAGACAGAAATTCAAATTTGAGGCATGAAAATCCACCATCGCTTCTTTCGCGCAGTCGTCTGGTGCGTGGTATGTTGATGTTAACCTTGCAAGAAAAAGAACAAACATTTGAAGGTACAGTACTACATTAGCAGGACGACTCAGATTCAAGAACACGAACACACGACGAGGTTGTAGAATTAGAAATAGAATCGCGCAAAAACCGTTGTACTCAACGGCCTCAGCAGCGGTCCCCATGGAGGATGCTTGTCATCGCAGGATGTTTGGAAGAATTTGGAGGCTTCGACAAACCGTTGTAATGGATGCTTTCGCGGCAAATCCTCGCCAGACTTGGCACTTTCTGGTGGATCCTGGTCCCCAGGAGAAGGCTCCTCTGCAGCAGCCTCATCTTCACCCTCAAGAACAGGGTCTTTTGCGGGAAGAAGGTCGTCAAGGGATTAGAGGGATGCTGAAGGAATCGTTTTTAAGGGCAGTGAGCAGAGTCGTGCTTATGCTTATCGATACTCATCTTCAACGATGTAGTGATCTTTCAAGCGACTAGAAGGACTACCCGCTTTGTAGTTGTCCCTCATAAACATTAAAACTCCGTACTTCTGCTGGCCGCGCCTTGAGTACGGGACGCAAAGTTTGCCAGAATTTCGCGATTGCGTCTTCCTCATACACCAAGTCCACGCCAAACACCGTCTCCGGTGGCTCCCAGTCTCCAGCGGCTTCAGGTTTTTGAGATTAGAAAAGAAATAAGTTGCAGAGAAGATGCTCATTATCGAAATCAATTAGCAACAAGATTAATTAGAGCAGTACTCGTTCGTGGGGCATTGCGATTGGGATGCTACTTCACACTTGTTCCATAATCAAACGGCCTGCAAAATCCAGTAGATGACGACGATGGTGTTCGTTTGCTTTCATGGATCTCGTTTTGTATCCTCTGTAGATGCTCTTGCAGTCGGATCTGAAAGGCCCCTTCTCCCTCTGGAGGCACAATAGAGGTGGGCATGGTGATGCTTCTGCTTTGCTCTTTTTGTTCTTGAACAACATTAAAAGTTAGGTTCCTATTTCTTCTTCATCTTAAACTTGAAGGCTCTTGTTTTGTTTTTTTCTAATGTACTTTCGCAAGGCGAAAAGCTGTGCTTCTTTTATCTTTGCAGGGGTGGGGGTGGATAAGCAATGTTTTTTGAGGTCATTGCTGAAAATTCCATTTTGGGTTTGGCATCAGCTGGCAGTAGTGACTCGCAGGGGAGAGACACATTGACTGGCAAAAAGCACAATGACCACTCATCCGCTCTCTTTCTCTCGGTACAATGATGAAGACTCGGGTTGGCAGTAGGCGGATGCGTGTCATGGGCATGTTGTATGAATGTCCGACGGACGGTCTTCATGAGTAGAAGAAGAAAATGATACTTGCACCTGCGGGAGAAGATTGTTTGCTTTTGCTATTGAATATAAATATATATTTTATCATACTGGTATCGATAATCTAAAAGAAGATGACCTCCATACTATTGATTCGTTTACTACTACTAGGGCCTACTGGATATCTTTACGCTTACGCATAGCCACGGTTATAGAGTAGACTGCTCTATAGTCTTCACTCTGATGAAACTGACACCCACATGCACATCCGATGCAAACACCTGTACTAAACCAAATATACAACCCGTTACTGTGCAATCAAAGTAAAATCCATCCTGTTCCTGTTCTATACAACGACCCATCAGCAATTAATACTGCCACAAAAACGTCAATACATTTTTCCGTCCTCAATAATTTGATCGGCTTTATCATTATGCTGTACTTTGAAATACTTCATCAGAGATATCTAGAAGGAGCGACTGCTCCATGCCAAGAAGTGATTGTACATTTCTCATGTTCATGTTGATATTGGTGGGGTCTTCATGACGACCATGAGGAAGAATGACAGAGTTCTTGCATCTACCATGACAAAAACGTAGCTCTATGTCTTCCTTAGAAAGCTCGCTTTCTCAATGCACGAGTTTGGAGCGTAGCAGCGCACGACAGGCACCTGTGCTGGGTGGAACCTTTTTTCCTACTGCTCCTGGTCCAACCTTGCTAGGAGAAGTACTCTTATTCCCATTATTCCTCGCAGAAGAAATCGGCATCAACACGTGGTTACGAAGACAAGCGGCTACCCAAGCGATATCGACTATCTGTCTGGAATCGTCTTCACTTCCCGCTCTATGCGCATTTGTCTGGCTTTTTGCTTTATGGCTATCGACCAAAAAATGCGTAACGCCGTGGGATGTCGACTTTCGCGGCGTTGCGGGAGCGCCGTTGGAACCTCGAATAGTCGATCTCGATTATAGTTTGAAATTGATGAATGCGGTGTCAACAAAGTAAGTAGAATCATGATGAGCAGGAAAACGAAAATTTACTAGCACGGGCTAAGTAATAAAAGACAGTTTACTCAGTTCTTCAATCACAAATACCACCGCCCAAGAGCCGCGTCTGTCCCCCATGGGACCGAATGTCTTGCAATAATGGATGATCTGCAGTCCACGATCCCAGACACCCGAAAACTAATCCATGTAATAGTGCTTGATCAATTTTCCGATGTAGTTGTGACGCTCCAGGTCCATGAGGCTGTTGTATGCTACGAAGATTGACGCCCTTTCCAGAGAGATGTCCTGTCGCAGCAGGACTCTTTCTTGGAGTCTCTACGACAGCACCCTTCTGCAGAACCTCATTGGCACCATCTACTTGCGCAAGTACTAGTTGCTCCAAGTCTGCCGCTGACAAAACTCGATAAGGCGCTTCATCCACCAAAACACGGCGTTGCAGGCACATCTCTGCGAAAGCAGGAGTTACCATCTGCGGATGTGGTTTGTCTCGCTTGCTAGTAATCTTCAAATAACCTCGCACGTCTTCTGTTGACCAGTCATAACCGAGTAGCACGTGGGTGACCCGACGTTCAGAAGTATCATGGTCGCAATGGAAGTCTTCTTGTTCACTTGCTACACGGGACATTGGCTTGCTCAATGTGGGCGCGAGAGGAGGTTGAGGGCCACGTGGAGAAGGTGCAGCGTACAAAGCAGCTCCTGAAGAGACTGCTTGCGTGGAGAAATTAGCCGCACTCGCTGCTCCACTGAACGCATGCTTAGTTGTAGCACCCCTAGGAGTGCTCTTCATACTGCCGGAAGATGCACTAGCTCCTGTGTGCATATGGTGTAGATCGCACGAAGAGTTCAGAACACTTCCGGTCGTTGTCTTATTTGGTAATGCGGGTATACCAACTGGGAGACGCGCAATTGGAGAGGTCAAGCCATTGTGATGATGAAGAAGAAGATGATGATGTGTCTTAGTCTTGCTCGAAGGACTACGAGGACAACTCGACGTTGAAGTAAGATGAAGTTCTTGTCCTTGTGCTGCAAATTCGCGTTGCTTAATACCCCGTGGAGTTGTTAAGAAAGTTTCACTTTTTCTCCCAGTAGTTGCAGAGGTTGTAGAGGAGGAAGTAGGTGCTCCATCGCCTAATTGTGCCTCTGCCTCTGCTTCTTGGGGGGATGTAAACACAACTCCTCCTGCTTCCACAATGCGAGAGACAAGCAGTGGATTCACTTGACCGCTAGTCGCAAAAGTGAAGCGTGAAAATATCGGAAGAACAAAGCAGGTACGTCCACTTCGACCGCCTCGCGGTGTTCTCGCTGAAAAATCACTACTCATACTATTGCTGTTGGTTGAAAGATGCAACTCTTTCTTGTGATGTTGCTCGTGTTCAAGCCCGCCCGTGGTCTGTTCTCCCGCCGGTAGAGGTGTAGCTTGATCTTGAGTTCCCTCAACAGTCAAGGCCACTCCTCGTCCTTCCCCCTTGTCCTTTGATGATGACGACTGCTCAAAACCAGCATCAGTCATTCCAGGAACTACAAGGTCATGATCCTCTTCATTCTTACTGCCTCCTGTGCTGTCCTCTTCCCTCATTCGCAGAGCTTTGGTACCAGAGCCTGGCGGAAACAAAATTCTTCTAGGATCTTTGCTCTTGATCACAACACGAACACCCTTTAACGTACTACTGGAACAATGCTGTTGACCTACTGCTCTTGTACCACTACCAGCAACATGTAGTTGTTGTTGATACTGGTCATCCAAAGCCCCAGCTCGATCGTAGTCGAACGAAAAGAGTGCAGGAACAGCGACCTTTAGAGAAGGCGAACTCTGCATGGGCCACCCTCCTCTCGGCGCATTAGACGTAGCACCGCGCGGAATCCGAGGTGAGTGCTGCGGAGATTCGTATAGAAGATAATTTTTATTATGGTGATGATGCCCGCCTCTTCCAACATCCGGAGTAGGCTGGGCCTTACCATGATTAGGGCCGGCAGCTGAATGTTTGTAGCCGCTTGCGACCTGTGCGGGGTGTCCCTGTGCTGTTGCTGCACTGCCTGCGTCAGCTCTAGCTGCTGGATCTGTTGCTAGGTTCAAGTTCTCTCGCCTCGGAAGTTCGTTGTCACGAAGCGGGGGGGCTCTACTTGAAGAAAGATGACTATCCTGCCCTTGTCCAACGCCCTGAAAAATCCGAAACACATCATCTCTCACTGCTTCCTCTTCTTCGTGGCTTCCGGTGTGATCTTCTCCTTGTCGTCTACCACTCGCAACAACATCTACGACGTCTTTTGTGGCATCGGGTGGTGTTCCGTGTCTCTCTGATCTAGTTCTGTACCTTCTGGTACCGCCTGTCGGATTCCTAGTACTCGCATTAGTATCGTTTTGTCTATCTCTCGGAGACAAGGCTACAGCACTGGCTAGCAATGTGGGCATCTCGCCTCTGGGCGACTGTCCCTGATGGGCCCAGAGATCGTGGACGGCATTTGGTTTGCTAACGATTTTTCCCTTGTTTGAAGCCACTGAAGAAGTCGGATCCGGATGTCCAGAAGGACTAATTATTGCCACCGCCCCTGCCGATGTTGGAGAGGTATTGTTATTAGGAGCGCCACGGTTTGGAAAATGGTAGTTCGTAGCGGTGTCCTGTTCTACTTCTATGGGAGACGCAGCATTGCTACTACTATGCCACGCATTGACTTCAAATGGAACAACTCCGGAGTTACTAGTCCCTGCTCCATCGACGAAAGGGTCAATTCCAGGAGCAGTATTGCCGTCTCCACCTAGAATGTCCATAAGCATTTGGCGATGCTCCATCTGATGAGGTTCGGTAAGCCCTAAACTGCGAAGCGGAGAAGTGCCTTCTTTAGCTGGCAAGCCGCGCGGCGAACCGCCTCCACCGCGTGGAGGCGACGACTTGTTTTTCTTCATTTTGATTTTGAAGACCTATTTTAGTCGGTTACAAATTCATTTGGTGGAAGGATGAACTTCATTTACTGTGGTCAGCCCCCGCTTCTATATTTTTAGCGATGCTGGTGCTCTTGCTCTTTTCATTATTTGCCATATTGGTTTCTTGATCACACCGACTCCACTGAACTCGCTCCACTTCATCTAAAAATATGTCTCTTGTTTAGCGAGGACCTGGCTTTTGCTTTTCAATGTGCAGCTGTACAGTTCTCATTCCACTACAAATTTATAGAATCAGTCCTCTCTCTGTTCAGTTCCCGATTCTCTAGTCCTGCGCTCTTCTGCGGGAACACGCTTGTCACCTCCTGCTGACTAAGCCTGGGAAAACATTAATATGCGATTTAAAGCTCAGCCTTCAATGGTCATCATGACTCTGAACGGAAGGGACCCCCTTCAAAGGTCTCTCCTTTCCCTTCGTTTACTTCCGCTGTTCTACTCTCAAGGGAAGGTCGCTTCTTCGATCTCAGTGACTCCAATCTAAATGATACCATTGAAAGCTGAGCCTTAGATGTAGTACTTCCCACATGCCTTGTGTCAACCTGCTGACTAAGCCTGGGAAAACATTAATATGCGATTTAAAGCTCAGCCTTCGATGGTCATCATGACTCTGAACGGAAGGGACCCCCTTCAAAGGTCTCTCCTTTCCCTTCCTTTTCCCCTGTTCTCTCAAGGGGTCGCTTCTTCGATCTCAGTGACTCCAATCTAAATGATACCATTGAAAGCTGAGCCTTAGATGTAGTACTTCCCACATGCCTTGTGTCAACCTGCTGACTAAGCCTGGGAAAACATTAATATGCGATTTAAAGCTCAGCCTTCGATGGTCATCATGACTCTGAACGGAAGGGACCCCCTTCAAAGGTCTCTCCTTTCCCTTCCTTTTCCCCTGTTCTCTCAAGGGGTCGCTTCTTCGATCTCAGTGACTCCAATCTAAATGATACCATTGAAAGCTGAGCCTTAGATGTAGTACTTCCCACATGCCTTGTGTCAACCTGCTGACTAAGCCTGGGAAAACATTAATATGCGATCGGAGAAGATATTTTCACTCCCTTTTTGTTCTTACTGAGGAATCACTCCCTTTTTGTTCTTACCGAGGAATCCATGGGAATGGGATGGAAAAAAGAATGATCCAAGAACATTAGCATGTTGTAGTCATATATGGCGGTTTCTAATGTAAGTCACGATTTTGGATTAGACCAAGAAAAGAATGAAGAATATTACGAAAAGAACCAAGTCGGCTATGTTGATGATCATGTTGGTCGGTCGATGAAGAAATGGTTTTTGTTCTGGTATTAAGAAGTAGGAAGTATGTAGTTGAATCGCTGTAAGAGTGTTGTATATCGCCTTCGCCTATGCCCTTAATCGTTAGCATCCGTGACAACGCTTGGATGCTTCCGAAAAGCCTGCACCAAATCCTCTTTCGCTATACAGGTCGCCGAGTTTATGCCCAACAACCGCATCATGCTCTTCAACTCTTTGACCGACAGCGTCTCCATCTTCTTTGGACACACGACTGTGACGTACCCTGACCGCAATATATGCGCCACTATATCCGGCTTCTCGATCAACGACGCGTCTGGCTGAACCCCAACGTACTCGTACAGATACCTCAGCTCCTTGACTGACATGCTCTCGACGTCTTCGACCCTCAATCGCAATCTGCGATGATGATGGGTTGGATGAAGGTCGAGCTTGCACACTGGACAATTGAGGTTCTCCTCGATCCATTCCCTTCCGCAATCCTCATGGAAGAGATGGAGACAGGGTAAGCGAATCGCTGTTTTTTCGTCTTGAAAATCGCAAAAACAGATCGGACACTGCTCGTCGCGGAGAGCGGGAGGACACTGAGTAAGGGAGTTCGAGGAGAGGGTTTCAGAGTAAGTGATCATGATGTCAGGGGCAATCTTGATCTTCTTCATCTAAAAAAAAACCATCTTCATAAAAATCCTACAACATGAGATACACAACATTCGTCATTGTGCTAGCAAGGGTGGGTTGTCAACAAGAATATTAGTATTGATGCATCAAAACAAAGTTGTGCTAATACTATTATTTGCGGCGGTGGCATTCTCTCGACCCGACTCCTTCCGTGCGTGGGCGAACGCGAATCGACTGTATTTTTTTGTGAGTGATATTTTTAGAATGAGCATTATCATAATCTCAAGAACTTTAGGCTAATTTACAATTACATGGAGACCTATTCACATACAACTAGAGTACTAGATAAATTTATAGGAGGAGCAGGAGGAACTATCTACATCATCTTCAGAAAACAATTTGCATAGTACCATTTCCCCTTCCTCTGGGATCTTGGGGTGGGTTGTGCGGGGGCGGTTGATTTCGTGACTGGCGTTGCGCTTGGGGAGAAGGTTGCTGATTTGTTGATTGTCGTGTGGTTGTAGAACTGGTGGAGCTATGACTACTTGAACTTGATGGGGGATTGTTCGCCCTTCCTCCACCTGTTGTTCTGCTAGAGAAGGAAGTACTACCATGGTGCGCATCGCTATGATGGGCAGCGTGGCTTCTCGCATGTGCACTTGCTGCATTTGCCGCTTGAGCTGCAGCTGCTGCTGATCCTGGTCCTCCCAGTCCTCCAGATGCCGTATAGTTGCTATTGTAGTTGTTGTTTGTCGTGTTTCCACCGTTATTTGTTGAGGAAGTAGATGACCATGACGTACTCGATTGATGACCAGCTGTACCATTGTTGGACCAACCTCCTCCACCAGAAGCCGATGAACTAGTACTTCTAGAAGTATTTCTATTTGTATTGTGATTGTTGGTTGCTGCAGGATGTGTGCCAGGTGGATGCATTCCAGGCATCCCAGGCATACCACCGAAGGGGTTCATCATCGAACTATTGAAGATTGATCGGCCGAACGAATTCCCAAAGATACTGTCCATTTGACTGTCCATCTGCTGCTGATGCTCATGGAAATGCTGATGAAAATGGTCAGCATTGTTCGGCGGCGGTGAAGGAACTCCTCCTCCGGGCGGCATGCTCCCTGACGGTCCACTCGCTGCATTGGTACTATTGACATTCTGATTATTATTACTCCCGAAGATGTTAAAGATGTCAAAACCACCCGGGACGAATGGAAAACCATGTCCTCCTCCACCTCCTGGTGGAACTACACCGGGACGACCCCCGTCCATTCTTCCGCCTGCACCTCCGTTCATCCTACTAGACGAAGCTGCTCCTCCAGGACCTCCGGATGAAGATGAACTCCCGAATAAAGTGTTGAACTCTACATTCATGCCCATAGAGGGCCATCCCATACGGAAACCTGATGAAGTAGAACTACTGTTATTTTCTTGTCCTGCTTGGTTTTGCATCTTGAATGCTCGTCCTCCAGGTTTTGCGTCAGGAACAACAGGAGTCGTAAAAGCGTCCTTGACAAGATGAACCCAGTTGTAGGGCACGAGGACGAGCAGAACCTAGAAGTACACCAAGAACAACACACTCACCCATTGTTCAACATATTCGGTATGTTTGCTGCCAAGCTGAAACCCAAAACCAAATCCTCATGTTGTCATAGAGTCCATATGCGGGCGTAAATTTGCTTGACGAGATGGGAACCTTTACTGTCTAGTAGCTATGCCATACGTCAATACTAGGACTTGTTATCAAGAACATTCGACATTGTAACCTGACTCAAAAATTTATTATGCGCCCCCGAAGTACTACGTAATAAATTATAACATTTAAAGATAAACAACAACAACAAGAACGGGTTCAAAAATATGATCTGAGACAGACTGAGATAGGGAAAATGGAGTCCAAGCAGGACCTGTTTTCACATTGAGAAGACGCAGGAACATTATAGCATATTTTCAGACTTCGTTGCAACAAGAAGAACGACGTGAACCAAGAATGAGCATAATCAACAACTCAGCACCAGGTGCAACATGCCTAGAATATCATTTAGATGCAAAAAAATAGAGCTTCAACATCATCAAAAAAGGAACACTTTCTCGCCTCCTTACGACTGTCATCGCGGAACAATCATATTCAAACTTCATCAAACTGCAACTAGTACTAGAACAGCTGTAAAACTCATGCTGTCTAAGTCAATGCACTCGTCCTTCTAGAAACACACTCTTGAATGATGCGTCAAGAAGCAACAGTGCCACAGCCATTCATCCTGCTCTCATCTTTTTTTCTCATTCTCAATGTTTTTCTTCATGAGAGTGAGACGACTCTCAGATTCTTCGTTTCATACTAGAGCAATGATTATAATACGGGTGGAGCCAAGCTAACTAGCAATGGTTATAATGATATTATCCACCGATTCCACTAGAAGACGCTAGACTTCATCTGGTGGGACGAGGATGCATTTCCATTTGCATTTCATCTACCTTCTACTCGTAGTCTGTACATGCATGTCGTACTCCTACTCGAGGACTGTTGTTTAACTTCAATGTGATCAATATGAAAGTAGATATTGTCCCTCGTCGTTAAGTTTTTTGAAAATGGAAATGCGACAGGTCTTCGTGATGATCTCCTGACAACAATGCGTTCTACTTGATAAAAATGCTACTTATGCTTTCTGACATTAGCTCTTGTCCTAGTATTAGCTTCAGATTGTTCTGAAGAAGTTATACAAATGGAGATAACAGGGTTAAGAACGATGCCACTGATTGAGAATGTCGATATGGCGAATGTCGTCAGTGCTTGTGCTTGTGTTCAGGAAGAATGAAAGTAGATGAAGAAGTTTTGAATTATTATGACAACATTAGCACTTTTCGTTTTCGCTCTATCTAAGGGGATCATACTTTTTTACGTGGTCTATCATGTCGACCATGACATTTTTTCACTAGTATTATAGTATACAGAAGATCTTCAAGACAACATGTTGTTTCTCTTTGCATTTACGAAGTAGCGCATTCCTCTTGTTTCTTACATCGTGTACTTATTCAAGCTTTTTTTCAATTCGTCCATCAACCGTTTTGATTGGTCCAACTGTAAGTCGACTTGATACTTCGAATTCGTAGCACCATCAGTGCCGACTCGCATATCCAATTCACGGCCTCGAGGTGCAAAAACGGGCCTGGAAGTTGTGGGTGGGTGTGGAAAAATGTTTGTCCGTAAACATTTGCCCGAAATGTGTATGGTTTGAGAGAGACTACTGACTCTACTAATCCACAGAGCTGCTGCGTGCAGAGAGGAGCCATAAAATTATTATAATTTAAACAAGAGGTAATCGAATCAAAACATCAAAAAATAAGGCGAGACAAAAAAGTAGACAACGATCAAGAAGACCTGAGATTTTCGTGTGAGGGGACAACAAGGGAGGAAGAGCAAGAGGGGAGGAACCTTTATAATAGCTGCCATAATTCGAATTCGTCGACAAGCAGTCAAGTCTCAGCACTAAGGCCGATCAAGAACAAGAACAAGAAGAACAAAGGAACAAGAGGACAACATCGCACTTCTAAAAAAAAGAAGTTTCTTCTGATGTGAAAAAAGGAGACGAAAAGTACTTCGCCCCTCCCGGCGCGCTTCCTCCGTTTTTCAGGTCTTTCCATGCGCGCATCTCCAATTCGAGGTTGCGGACGTGTTCCCACAATGCCATACATTCCCGCTTCCAATAGTTCCGTTCATCCTGCAACTCCTGCAAGACTTGTCGTCTCTCGCCTTCTGCAGCGTCTAAAGGCGCTGAGGATTCGCCACCCTCACCCCCTCTGGCTGCGGCGATGGCGTCTGGGGATTAGACCACGCGCGGGGTAATATAGAAATAAAAATTCTGAAAAATGTGGTGCTGGGATGTTGAGAGAAACGAGACCTGCTTCGTTGCAGCTTCTAGTAGTGTTCACTCGAATTGAAATCCTCTGCTTCAAAATCTTTATTCGTGGTCGGCCATAATGACAAATCCGCAGCTCCAATGACATGGCAGACAGGGCTTGGTGCAAAGACACAGCATTCAAAGGCGGCACTGCGGGTCCAGGTGCTGCTGCAGATGTTGACCCTCTTTTGTTAGAAGAGATGGTCTGTTTTTCATATTGTTCCTAATGATCAGGTGGAGGAGAGAAGATGATGGTAAAGGTAATGATCTTCATCTTGCATTTATCAGACGAGGAAGTGATCATTAACAACAAGGAAATCTTCATAATCGTCGAGCTACTGCTTCCACCACCTTTATCTGCTCTTGCAGCGTTTGGCGGAGGGCCGCCACCAGTAGTCCTGAGCTCAATTCCACTTTTGATATTAGCCGTATAAACTTCCTTCCAAGGAAAGTCCTCTTCACCGTCTTCCCCATCCGTGCGAAATTTGTAACGAGATTGGACGTCGGCTGGATGGTGGTGGTGGTGGTAATGGATTTGAATCAAAGGATCATTGAGTTCGATTTCAATTGAAGAGGACCAGCCGACGAGCAGTTTGAAAATTTGAATTTCTACTAAGTCAACAGCACACAAATAATACCGGACTTCAACTTATCCAATCTCGGATTTTTTGCGACGTCTTCGTCCAAAGCTCCCTGTTCTTCCAAGATAGCGTGTCTTTCTGCTATTGGGAGAAAGTCAAAATCCCTTGGCAAATACACTATAGGACGCGAATCTCCACGTTTTCCATCTGTTCCAGTGACGGTAAGTTTGTTCCCGAGAACCGACTTGGCAGCGGTTGTTCCCTTGGGGCGGGGATTAGATGGTAAGTAGATGAACTTCAAGTTCAACATCCCCCGCAACCTCATCAAATATTATGTCAACACCAAAACTGATTATCCCTTCATAATCGCACTTGTCGTCCCTCTTCCTCTTGGTGACGGTGAAGCTCCGCCTGCACGGCCTCCTACTTGAGGACTATTATTTGCTTGTTGTCGTAGTTGATCAATCGTGTCTCGGACCTCGCCTAGTGGATCGCTAAGAAGCCCACGCCCAACGATCTTCTCCATCGCATCCTTTGACACAGTCGTCAACTCCTTCAGTGGTGAAGAGTCCAAGTCTGCAGCGTAGTCGGTACCTGATGGTGGTCGTGAATGAAAGAAGTGTCATCAAAAAGTCATCAAACAAGTCTTGTAGCTATGAAGTTGTAGTCTTGATGAAGATGAAGTAGACCGATTTATTTTTATAATAAGAAAGTGCTGACAACTAACTAGTACTTCATCTATAATTAGTAACAACTAAAAAAACTACTTACTCTGCTTTTGACATCGGATGCTTCAATCAGGTAGTACCTTTCGCCTTGAGCCAATGTTGCACGAACTCGATGTAATGCGGATCGAACAAGGGATGAAACAGTTCCAAATGCCGCTTCACAGCCATAGTCTTTCCTGCTGCAATGTAGTCGAAGATATCCGCTTTCTTGGACGCCTCAAGCTCTGCCGCCAGTGCCGCATTCGACTGATCTGCGCTTGGTATCAAGCCAGCAGAATCTATGGCACTACCGATCGCATTGACAAAAGGTGAGGGCCCACGTAGTTTGTTGGTCGCTGTGTTGAAGGTGCTTTTTGCTACTCCAGGGTGATTTCCTCCTCTAGTACCACCACCTTCTTGTTGAGAATTTTGATTTTGTCCACCTCCTCCGGAGCCTCCATGTCTAGGACTACGTTTGACGCTTGCACCACCTCCTCTAGGACTACGTTTTACATCGCCTCCAGATCCGCCGCGTGGCGATTTTTTGGCATCCATATTGAAGACACCGATAGACGGAGGACCGCCTCCTTTTTTCGTAGTGTTCTTATTGCCTCCACCGCCTCCTGTTCTCGCAGTTGTTGGCAGTGCTAGAATCTGTTCCAACTGCTTGTGTAGAACTTCACGCCCTTCTGCAGTAAGTGCATCAAAACCTTTAAAATTAAAATTAGGCGCAGTAGTAGCGCCATCTCCATCATCACCATCGGCTGCTGGTGCACCACCCTCATCGTCATGCTCGTCTTCCTCGTCTGTACTACTGAATCCATCGTCACCAGTATCGCTCTGTTGTGTTTTACCTCCTTTCTTTCCTCCGCCACTAGCTGCTTTGTGCCCCCCAACCTCACGACCTCCTCCAGCAGTTTTAGAACTCACTGGGCTCTTAGTCTTTGCACTAGGTGACATAGTGCCAGCTTTAGTTGTAGTTCCCGCTTTCGTTCTTGTTGTACCAGGGGACGACTTGGCACCTGATTTTGCAGCTTTCGCACGACTTGCGGGGGCACCATCCGTGTCTGCACCAGATGACGCTGGACGACTTCCACCTGACTGAGGATTGGCCTTCGTCTTTACTTTTTTATTCTCAGGAGCAAAGAGGAACGAGCTAGAACAAGAGCTTCCACCTCCGGTTGTAACTCCTCCAACTCCTCGTGTCTTCATTGCTCCTCGAATGATTTGTTTTCTAGCTGCCACTGCCTTCAATGCTTGCTCTAGTTGTGCATCTGCATTTGGCCTAGTACTAGATTCAGCAGGAGTCTTAGATGAAGAGAGACGAGAGACCACCATCGGCTGCCTCATTTGGTAAACTATGTTCACTCCCTTTCCACTAGTCGATCCCGCAGAGCAGGTGAAGGCTCTCTCAATGTCCGTTCGCAACTGCAATAATTCCGCAAACGGATTCCGCTCGATACTCAAACGAGAGCAGAGGACATCCAGAGTCAACACAGACGTCGCTGCATTTGTCACTTCTTGTGTAAACGTTTCGATCTCTTTTCGCGCAGGATGAAAACTCTCCACCCAGGAAGCGTTGATGGTGAACTCGAGCAATGATGGAGATGAAGCACTTGTTGTAGCTGTAGGTGAACGTGAAGTTGATGTAGCAGATGCTGTAGCACCACTAGTATTTTTGTTCAAGCCTATGATTGGTCGATAAGGATAAGCTGTCTTACTGTAGATGTTATTGAGACTAGCTGTAGCTGTTGAAGATGAGGATTTGGATGCTCCTCTAGTACTACTTGATGTCTGTTCCTTCTGCCTCAAGATCACTACGTCCGAATCAGAGTCGAAAAGCTCAAAATGTTGATTGAACTCCTGCAGCGACTGTAGAATCGGTTGTAAGGAGCTTTCACTCGGTCGAAAGGGTCGACTTTGTGCTGCGAAGAAATTTGCCGCCGCATCACAAGCAAGCTCCAACTTATCAGAATTTCGTAAAACTGCAGAACGCAACCACATGTTCTGAAAACCGACCACGTCTAAGGTTGTACTTTGAGAAGAGGATGAAGTTGATGGTGACGATCCGGGACGCGTTGAAGACAAAGCCTGATGTGGTACCAATTGAATCAAATGGACTTTATCCCCACCTTCATCTCCATCATCGCTGTTGTCGTCTTCATGATTATTTCCGTCTTCTTGTTCTCCATTCTTGAACAAGTGTTGATTCATTTTTTCGATGACACTCCTCACTATCCCTTCGTAAAACAGTCTCGCAAAAATGCCGCGACGCGCAGACGAGGACGAAAGGAGATCCCTCGCGGACTCCACAGACACCTCTAAAAGTTCAGCAGCCTCCTCTAGTATGGATGGTGGGAAATCGTCTTCACTTTCTGATGAAGCTCGTCCTGGTGAAGTAGACGCGGCCCTCGTTGTACTAGTAGTAGAAATCAACCACACAGCCCACAAAGCTACTCGCAGTTCAGTCAGATCGATACCGAAATATTCGCATGCATGTTCGAGTTTTGATGATGTAGTGGAATGATCTTGCTCTCCAGAGGACGTAGAAGACCCAGTCACCTCTGGAAGTAGATCATAGAAGCATGCGAAGTTGGAGTTTCGCGATTCCAAAACTGAACCATCCACAGGCCCACATGTGATTTTATTTTTCGGCGCTCCTTGTGAAGATGAAGATGGTGCTGTAGTTGAAGAAGTCGACCCTTTTGAACTTCGTGAAGATTGCTTATCGAAACTGAGCATCACGAAGACTGCGGGAACGAGACCTCCTTTTGTACTGCTTGCCGTGATTGATGTAGTTGTCTTCCTGGAACAGAACGCGCGTATTATGGTCGCCACATGTTCAAGTGCCTCTCGATTATTTGGAGTTTCTTGGCAAGCTTGCGCCAGTAATTGTGGGGACAGTGCATTTTCCCAAGCGATGACAGAACTTCCAGGTTTGTCAATCGCAGCAAGCGACGCTGCGAGCCCTGAGGATGATGGGCCAGCAGCTTTCAAGGCTGCGCTTGACATTTTTGGCGGCATATTGTTGTTGCTGTATGCTAGAACCTCTTGTTTTCCAGAATTAGATATCTTTTTCGATATCTATCAGAATGGCACAAGCTGCTTGCGTCTGTAGCTACGATAATTGCGATTTCAAAAAGTCTTCTTGTGGAGAATCAGATTAGCATGAGATCGATGCGAAAGAGAAGTCACGGAGACGGAGAGTGACACGCGATGGGGAGAACAAGTAAGAGAATCGGTCGTAAGGAACGTTGAGGTGAAGTAGATCTGTGAACCGATACAACTGCGTGCTTACCGATACTAGTCACAATATGTCTGCCTGACACCGAAGTGAGCGACTACTTGATATGTAGAATGTAGAAGTTTTTGGTCATTCTTGTCGTACCGATTCTGGCAATCACATAGTACCTCCTCCTCCTCCGCTGGTCGAGTCGAAAGATTGAGATACGAACCGATGAACCGATCATGATGGTAGCAGTTAACAACAGGCGCTACAACTGTGCTAGCGCGGATACAAGAACTCCATCATATGGACTGCTCCAACACTCCTGTTTGGTGCGAACAGAGGAAAAATGGCGTTTTTTAGTCTATTAGTTGCTCCTTCTGCAGGAGCATCTTCGTTGCTCCTTCTTCAGGAGCATCGTATGATGTCGACAAGCACCAAAAATCACCACACAAAAGCGCTTTTCCCCATATTTTTGCTACCTGGAACTTTTTGTTCTCCAATTTTCGCTACTGATGCAACCATACTTTTTGATGCCTCGTCTTGCCGTATTTCCATTTCTGTTTTAGCAAGATCCCCACTCTCATCTTTTGTCAAATACCTCCAATGCTGGTCAGCGGTTCGTTTCGTGAGTTCGAAGGTCAGGGAACAGGGTTTGTCCTCTTGTTCAGAAGATTCAGCGCGGTCGCTGCCGCCAAGAAGTGTGTAAAGTGATTCCCTTGGATCTACTGTACCCCATAGTTCGATTGACATATTTCTTGACTGGGTGTCTCCATCTCTGTCTATTGGACTTGGAGGAAACTCCACAAGAATCCTGTCCACTCGGATCTCGACATTCGTAGGATGTCGTTGCTGGAGGCAACATTCTACGGTGACGGAGTCCGAGGTCTGCGACCAAGAGACACCAGGTAGACCGGAGAGCAGAAGCGAGTCGCTAGATGTAGAAGTCATTCTTCTGATTTTGTGGATCCGCTATCAGTCCCACTTTTCAGTTATTTTCAGCTTTTGGATTTGGCGAAATTCAATTTCAATTTGTTCACACAGTAGCAGGCATTTTGCACCACGAAGAGCAAGAGACCATCGTTTTCTCATATGATCGGCATCAAGTCGAGGTGCTACACCCACGGAGAAACAAAGAACTGTGCAATACATTGCTCAATAGAAGTGACTGCATCAAGAGATGGCGCAACGAATTGCCTGATGCGGTCTTTCTTGTCCCGAGCATAGACTGAAGTCCGCAATAGAGCAAAAACAAGAACTCCAATTTAGCGTAATCGTCATCTTTTGAGGGCACAGGGATTGAGAAGGAGGATTGAGGCCGGGGAAACCGCCAAAATGGGATGAGGATGAACAAGGTACTTAGTCGTATGTTGGACGTGACAAAGGAGTGGTCATCATGTTTTTAGCCTGAAGGACTATGGCCGTCATCTCTTTTTCTTGTATTCTCTAGTAGTTCCATCCTCTTTCCCTCCAGGTGGCTTGTTTAGTTCCGTTTCTACCGAACTATCGGTTGAAGGTGATGACGCAATCGCCCTCTTGTCAGTCCTGACTCCCTTTTGCTGGAATATTATGCAGCCAAAAACACATATGCATGCTCCAAGCCATTGCTCTGGCGCTACTTTATTCCCAAAGACTAGTATAGAAACAGCGATCCCAAAGACGGTCTTGACATTGCCCAGAATTTGCAAAACAACAGGACCAGTATAGTAAGTAACCAGAAAATTCGAAATGTTCAGAACGCAAGCCATCACGCCTGAACTGCCTACCGCAAACGCAGCCACACCGGCGCCGGTGGCTACCTGAGGTGCTATGAACTTTGAGAAGGAGTGAAGACTGACAAAGGACCACAAATACAATTGCGATAGCACAGTTTAGTTTATCAAACAGTTGCTTCCTACTACTTCATCGCATTTCGGAAAATTTCGTCATTACCTCGCCATTCTGAAACCAGCTCGTATATGGACCAGCTCCCTCCAGCATTGCGGAAATCACGAGAAGGAAAGCTAGGCTCGGATTAGAGATGGGGTAAGATCTAGTTATTGTGGTAGTCGAGTTCATTGGACAAGAGCACCCTCTTGATTGATTGATTGATTGATTGATTGATTGATTGATTGATTGATTGATGTACCTATTCTTTCAGGAGGTAAAAGGGCTACCGAATGTTTAAAGGGCCGCTACCAAATGTTTGAAGAAATGAAGTAAAACAATGCAGACAACTTGTTGTATGCATTGTTTTACTTCATTTCTTCATGTCTTGAGCTCTTTGTTTGCATTTCACGTGGTGCTTGTAGGATTTGAGAAAGACAACTACTCTATTAATTTACAGAAGTTTGTTTGCTGGTGCTACATCAAGTAGTTCTTCATCTCATAATGTACGGCGCCATGTAAAACAGAAGCGTTAGGCTGTCTATTCTCGTCTTCTGCCCATCCTCTAAGACTTGCGCTTGAATGATGCTTTTTCCAGCTCGAAAGACAGCTGCGAGTAGTGAGCAGACAACGCCGATGTAGTGGTAATTTGCCTCATTCTGGTAACAGAGGAGAAAGCCACCGGAGAGGATTGGGACCTTGGAAAGAGAGAAATGAAGCGGGTCGCGGTCGTCGGAGTTGATCTTGATGAAGAAGAAACTTACTGTAAGTTTCTTCTTCACAAGGCGGATTTCAGTCCATGCTGTTAAACGGCGCTATGTACGTTACATACTTGTGATGATCTGAAATTTGTCTATTTATTATTAATTTCACCAGCAGGAAGACGTTGTAGCTAGATCAGTCACAATCTGCTGAACAATGTCGCATGAAGAAAAAGTACCGAAACCATCGCCCACGTGTTGTATCTTGCGTTGGAAAACAGCATGTGCATAACCATCGTAATCAGAGGCGTTGTCGTCGATATCATCTGCGAGAACGATGGATAGACATAAACCAGCGCCACATTGCCCATCCCGACTGAAACTGCAAACATGAGCGCTAGTGGTGCCACTTCGAGCAGCTGGCGTTGCAACGGTAATATAGAAGCGGATGCTGTAGTACTGGTAGAGCTTGATGTTCCTTTTGCCCCATGACCTGCTATTATCTTCGGCACAACAATCGGCCCCGTGAGTACGAAACAGCAAAGCATGTGCACCGCGGTTATGAAGATCGGAAAGTTGTAGGTTGTGCACGAATATCCGAAACACAACTGTGTATTTGTGTAACTCCACTTCATCAGAGGGCCTAGTGCCAGATTGAGCGTAAACCACGCAAAAACGCAAGCATAAGTCGCAGCTTTTCTTGACATCTTGTTGCTTTTACTGGAGGATGAACTCGCCTTGGGCTTGGTAGTGTAGTTAGTGCTGCTGCTAGAAGAAGAAGACACTGCTGAACTACCGGCTTTGACAACCTTGCTGCGTGTTGTTTCTACCTGCTCTACTCCTGCTTTAGTGCTATTTTCTTTCCTTGGGGATGAAGTTGTTGTATTTGAGTCCGTAGATACTCTTTTGTTGGCTCCTCCTTTATTTGTAGTAGTACTACTACTTCGTGACGAACCTCTCCTTGGCTTACCCCCTGAGGTCGCAGGAGACCTATTTCTATCCTTTCGCTTGGGGCTGGACATCCTGCTGGTGCATCTGACTCTCGTTTTTTACCCGGAAGAAGCAGCAACTTCTGCAACAGCGTCTGTTTGCTCTATCTACGGTAGTACTCGGCTTACACTCAGTAGAAGTTCGGAGTCATCATAGTGCCTGGTGGCTACGGCTCGTCGTGTTAAACGCCATTCAGTGCGCTCAATACGGATGCCTCGCAATGCGAGCATGTAGCAACGTCAAGCACCATTGAGCGGGAACGTCGCGAAGATCTACTTGTTGATATTTCTCCCTCAGTATTATTTATCGCTTTCATCTCTCAGACTCTCCTGATACGATGATAGAAATGGATAGATACCGCAGACTCCTGTAAGTATCATCCGATCTCGCTCAGTAGCTGCATCCACGACTACATGATCCAGCGGCGTGTGAATACCGAAAGACCCGACAGGGAGAAAGAGCCAAGAGGAAGGGCAAGGTGGGACTAGGACAACCAGTGATGCATTATTCAAGAGACGAACACGATCACGAAGCTTGGCCAACAAGGCAAGCTAATAACGCAATCACAGCAAAATAATCAAATGTAAGATCATCTTGCAACGTACCAACGAGGAAAAACAACCAATACTTCACGTCCAGCTATCAACATATGGACATTATTATTTTGGTAAGCCCGTCGACGTCCGTGCTTCGCTTTTTCATCATGTTTTCTTCTCCTTATCACCAGATGTTGAGCTCCTGCTCTGTTCAGCATGTTTGATCTGGGAGTACCAGATTATTCCCACTACTGTTAAAACTAGACCGGAGAGATGCGTGGCGTCCCACGTTGCCTGACCACCGAAGAATATGAGTCCGCCACTCAGGACAAGTATTGTTTTCGCATGGGCGCAAACTTGGTACGTCAAAGCCGAGAAGACACCGATTATTGCTGTGGAGGAAATAGGATGGAGTACTTAGTTGGACAACATCTCTTGGAACACAACCGAAAAATCACCAACAGGATGAGAATAGAGTTGAGGGCCAAAAATGGAGCACCAGCATCAGCAATATGAATATCATAATTATTATAAGTTGATAGATAAAAAACATAACAAAAAAAAAAACTAGATTATTAATCTAGATTAATAATCTAGATTCGCCATTGATCGCCGCCATAAAACTCCCCGCCATAAAACTCCCCGCCATAAAACTCCCCGCCATAAAACTCCCCGCCATAAAACTCCCCGCCATAAAACTCCCCGCCATAAAACTCCCCGCCATAAAACTCCCCGCCATAAAACTCCCCGCCATAAAACTCCCCGCCATAAAACTCCCCGCCATAAAACTCCCCGCCATAAAACTCCCCGCCATAAAACTCCCCGCCATAAAACTCCCCGCCATAAAACTCCCCGCCATAAAACTCCCCGCCATAAAACTCCCCGCCATAAAACTCCCCGCCATAAAACTCCCCGCCATAAAACTCCCCGCCATAAAACTCCCCGCCATAAAACTCCCCGCCATAAAACTCCCCGCCATAAAACTCCCCGCCATAAAACTCCCCGCCATAAAACTCCCCGCCATAAAACTCCCCGCCATAAAACTCCCCGCCATAAAACTCCCCGCCATAAAACTCCCCGCCATAAAACTCCCCGCCATAAAACTCCCCGCCATAAAACTCCCCGCCATAAAACTCCCCGCCATAAAACTCCCCGCCATAAAACTCCCCGCCATAAAACTCCCCGCCATAAAACTCCCCGCCATAAAACTCCCCGCCATAAAACTCCCCGCCATAAAACTCCCCGCCATAAAACTCCCCGCCATAAAANCCAAAGACGACCTTGAAACCAAAGACGACCTTGGGACCGAAGACGACCTTGGGACCGAAGACGACCGCGGGACCACAGGCGACCTCTGGACCAAAGTGCGACGACCTCTGGACCAAAGTAGGGCGACCTTTGGACCAAAGTAAGGTGACCTTTGGACCAAAGTAAGGCGACCTTTGGACCAAAGTAAGGCGACCTTTGGACCAAAGTAAGGCGACCTTTGGACCAAAGTAAGCCGACCTTTGGACCAAAGTAAGCCGACCTTCGGACCAAAGTGCGCCGACCTCTGGCCCAAAGTAGGACGACTTTTGGACCAAAGTAAGGCGACCCTTCGACCTCTGGACCAAAGTAGGGCGACCTTTGGACCAAAGTAGGGCGACCTTTGGACCAAAGTAGGGCGACCTTTGGACCAAAGACGACCGCTGGACCAAAAACGACCCCTGGACCACAGGCGACCTTTGGACCAAAGCCGACCTTTGGACCGCAGGCGACCTTTGGGCCACAGGCGACCTGTGGACCACCGGCGACCTGTGGACCAAAGACGACCTTTGGGCCCAAGACCTCCGACAAGACAAGAGTGAGACCCGCGACAGCAGACATCTGACGAACGACCTCCGCCAGAAAAACTGACGCGAGGCCTCCCTGTGGCGCGAGGCCCTTGAAGATAGCGAAGACTTTTCGCGAAGGACGTCAGTCCGGCGAACGCGGTCAATCTGGCGAAGCACGTCAGTCCGACGAAAGAACGGAATCAATCTTACGAAGGAAAGACATCCGCAGCCCGAAGAAAGGCCCCGCTCAGCCTGTTCCGACGCAAGGCAGACGCCTGGCGAAGCATTGCGCCGGTCTGGCGAGAGGCCTCACCTGGCTGGCGAGTGCATCAGCCTGACGAACGGCGCCGAGCTGAAGCAAGCCATCAACCTGACTAAAGGCGTGAGTCTCGGCCCGGCGAGGAATGTCAGCCAGGCGAAGCGCTTCAGCTTGACGAGAGACGTCGCCCGACCCTGACGAAAAGCCTCAGCCTGACCCAAGACGCCTGCCGAGGGGCGCCGGCCTGCCCGACGAACGCCGCCAGCCTGGCGCAGAGCGTTGGTCTGACGAACGGCATCAGCCTGATGGAGGCCTTAGTCTCCAGCTTGGTGAAAGACGTCAGCCAGCCGAGAGGCTTCAGCCACAGCCCGAAGCGCGACGCCGCACGACCCCGCGAAGTGCGCCCGTCTGTTTCTGACGAGAGACATCTGACGGAACAAAGAAGCCCCGCCAGGTGTAAGCGCGTAGAGAGACCCAAGCAGCGCGGCCCTGCGTTGCTTTGTCTTGTTTGGCCCATCAACGTCGCCCCTCGTTCTTGCCTGGCGCCACCGCGAGGCGCTTGCGTGCGCTGGGGCTTGCGGATTCTTGTGCGTGTCTGGTGGCTCTCTTCTGGTTTTTTTGTTGGACTGCCGTGGGGGTCTTGCAAATTCTTAAGAATTTGCATGACCCGCCCGGCAATCTCAAAAAAAAACCGAAGGCAGCGCAATGCCCTGCACATGAGTCGACGCATCTGAGTCGGCCACCGCCGGCACTCGGCTCTTGTCGTAGTCAATTCGTAAGGTGCATCAGCTCACCCGCGGGCTGTCTCTACTCTAGCGGCTGTAGCCCGTGGGAGGCCGCAGAAAAGTGCTAAACTAACTTGAAGCTGGGCGAAGCTTGTGGAGGCTAGTTTAACAACAACAAGATTGATAAGAACAAGATGAACTTGCAATCTGTATAAATATAACTCTGATAGTTGTACTGTAGCAGTAGTAATTAGTCAATTGCGCCGCCGTGCACGAACAAGTCCACCAGAAGGCTAGTTCCGTCGTATTCAGCGTTCGTATCCTCTCGTCTTGACCTCCTAGTATTGCTAGCAGCAGGCTTATTTCGTCAGTCGAAAACAAGAAGAAGACGAAGGCGCAGGAGATTAGATGGAGCAGAAGTATACACAACTTTGTAGCACATGCTGGAGGTCGTGATTAGCACATTTTCAGAAGTAGAACTAGAAGTAGGAGTTTGAACAACATAACAACAATTGCCAAGGCGCTATTGCCATTTGCATGTCGAGCCCTGAAACGCTATATCTCCTTTGTGCAGTCTCCATTGACAGCTGAAAGGACACTGTCCCCAACACGCCAGCGAGGCCGATGAGCAAGCCACTAAGCCCCAAATCTGTATCCGTCACTGTTGCTAGCACAAGTCCAACAGTTATGACAAGAAGGACAAAGCACGTTTCGAGTTTCGTCTTGCGGCCGTAAACGAGAAAATGGAACAGCACCATCCCAGGGACTAGAGAGACTTTCGTCAACTGGTAAAAGGCCACGCTATTTCGCCCTAGCGATAGGTTCATGATGCCAATAGAGCAGTTTCCTAGGGTTCCGATTTTTGCGGCTTCCCACCATGGCATTGTGTTCCTTTCGCCTAATGAAGATGTCCACCCTTGTTCTTTTGCATCATCATCTTCTTCGTCCTTCACCTTCCTGCTCGATGACGACGAAACCAAAGTCCTCACCAGCTGTCCCACACTGGTCAGCAGGAAATGCGTCGTAGTTAACAGGAATGGAGTCGGGAATAAAGACAGAATTCGCTTGTTGCACATGACGCAAGCAACGGCCGCAAAAATGGATCCCAAGATCCAATGAGCAGCCTGGAAAAAGCCAGGATGAGCATTGGGAGAAGCGGGGACAGTGGAAGACATAGACATGTTCTTGGCTTTTCTTTTTCTTTTCCTTACAATACAATGCAATACAATGCAATTATTCTCACAGTCGCACAAAGTTCAGTGCAGACTGCCATAAGGGCTTCGTAGATTGTCAAATTTAATTCATCTATAATTTGGGTCATGTGAAGTTCGTCGTAGAGGCGTCTACGATGTAAAAAGCGATTCAGATTCACTTCCTTGCCTGGTCTATCTTCCCTTCTTCTAGAGAAGGCAGTAGCAATTGAGGAGAATCCAGCAATTTTTTCGATCGTTTTTTCTCCATAACCTCTAAGCATGAGCTACTTTCTGCTATGGACTTGATAGCACTCGCAAGGATCTTTACCCACGAAACAAGGAACGACCCATCTCCTTCAGATATTCGTACTCCACGTCCGTTGCTCCTAAACCAAATATTCTTTTTGCTGCTACTCCAGTACGTGGGCATGGGCTAGTACGTAGAGAGAGTTTCGAGATACTTACAACGTCTTTTACTTTTGTTCAATTTCAGAAATTCTAGTTTCCTGGTTATCAATATCATCCACCTTCCTGTTGGGCATATCGTTGCTGCTGTAGACCAGACGTTGTTCCCTGCCTGACCCTGTTCTCGTCGGTGTCTGGCGAATTATCCTCGTCGTGCACACCCTCGTCATTCTCAGCAACTGTCACTTCATATGCGTTTAAGAATTGTGGCTGTCTAGGATTCCGCTTAACGCAAAACTCTACCTTCTCGCCTTGACGCGGCCATTTCCCTCCGCCTCTCCATAACGAGAAACTGATATCTCGTTCCTTCCCCTCCTCATCTTTCAGTTGCTCTTTCAAAGCTGCATCGTCCGGCTGGATGAATCCATACTTGTTATCTCGGGAGTATGAAAGAAGAAGAAGTGGCTCGAGGCCGAGGTGTGTCTCAAAGTACTTACGCATGTTATTTTACTTTCAATGGCAAGAGCAGTAAATATGTAACAAGACGACGTCGACGTCGGTTCTTCTCCGTCTTCGTACTAGCAACTATTGTGAATCTTCTTGGTTGATGTAGTTCTTCAACAAAGAAAATTAAGAGGAGCATACTAAGAGAACGAGCGTCTAATCGTCACCAGCAGGCTAAAAATTTTTACTTCTACGACACCCCGTTTCATAAGAAAACTGATTTACACACCCCAGTGTACGTTTTCTCTCCAGCGCGCTCCTTTCGACGAGTAATCGCCTTTTGAGAAAAACGCGCGTCCCTCTCCTGAGCTGCTCTAGATGCTTTGTATATAGCTGGAACCGTCTTGTTTATCCACTCTCGGTCGCCAGTGCCACCCGTTACATCGCACGCTTCGAGCAAGTGCGGCTTGACAGGGTCCGGCTGAATGCGGAATTCCAACACATCGCCTACAAGTGGAATTTTGCTGCCAGATGCGATTTTCCATATTTTAGACGAGTAAGAGTAGCGACGAGGACGACTCGTTGTCTATATCTATTCGCGCCATAATCTTCCAAGGGAATTTCCAGCATCTTCTTCGAGGGTTAGCCTAATTGAAATCTTCCACAGACCGACACCGAGATCATTCAATTTTAGTATTTTTACGTAGGTAAAAATGATTAGTGTAGGCGATCTACAGCCCCTGGTGCTATGTGTACAACATGTCGTCGCCCCCGAGGAAGAACATGCCAGTGTGATAGACAGTTCTAAAACCTTTGCCTTACATAACGGAAAAACTAGATCACCATCGCGTGACTCCGAGTACTCGTGCAAGGATTTGTCGTCGGGACTAATGAAGCCGATGCTTTTGCGCACGGAAATTGCTTTGCAAACTCCCTTGTAGGTCACGCTAGCTGCGCCCCACTCTCGAATTAGAGCTGGAGCAATGGTAGCTTAGAAGATGCAAGATGACCAATCTGGCATGATGAGATGATCCGACATCTTCATATAGATCATCTAGTGTATGGAATGAAGATCGTCTTTTCATCATGAGCAGCAAGCCCATTTTACTTTCAACATCATCTTCGGCTTAATATTCAACGCGAATCAATATTAGTAGATAGATCTACAGTCTAACAGTAACAAGGAAGGCTAATTACAACAACATTAATTACTACAACAGCCTCTCCTACTGGCCTTAAAAATTGTTTTCTCGATGCTGCTTCCGCTTGCTGCCGCGCTGCTTGGCGCTTAGCACCATATTCTTCGGTATTACTTGTTCTTGTGATCCATTCTCGATCCCCAGTGCCCCCGCTCACGCCAAATGCTTCTAAAAAATTTGGGTTTTTTTTACCGGGACCGACTCTAAATTGCAAATCATCGCCAATGCGCGGGATCTTGCTACCTTTAGCCATTTCGTAAAGCTGAAAACGTAGTTTGGGCTCTCCCTTGTTGTTATCTTTGCTGGCTACTGTCTTTTTCAACTCCTCGTCATTTGGGATAAGAAATCCATAAGCGTCCTTATAAAAGACGCGTGAGCACTTGCCAGTATGGAGTACTTCGTCTTCACCTGGGTGTGAGTGTGTTGAGCTGTCCTGCTCATTGGCATCAGTACGTTGTTCTTGGACCACATCGACTGGAACTTCAGTTTTTGCCTGTGTAGGGCTCTCATCTTGTTTTTGTTTTTCTATGATTGCACCAGACTCAAGTTGAGGCACAATTGCACGTTTATCTTCTTGCGCATGATCCGCGTCACCCTGTTTTGGCACAGCAAAACTACTGGTCGTCGTCGTCGTCGTCGATGAGGCTGAACAAACGTCATCTGTAGCAAAACTGCGCTTGGTGAAGAAATTTCTTGATGTCAATGCGCAGCTATTTGAAATCACTGGGATAATCGCTCGTCGACCAGCAATGTAGTTGCTGCTTCGTCCTGCTGTGTGATACAGGGCTCCCGATGCAATGTGGCGAGGTACACCAGCTGCACACCAAGCATGACAAGAGGCGGAAACCGTTGCCGTTCGTGGCAGAATGTGTTTGTTCATCTTTGCTTTGTTACATGGTCTTAGACGTTACTTACTTAGAAATGTTAGTGTTGTTCAAGAATATTGCCCTCTCGTGCTCGCCTCACTCTCATCATGAGATACTTGATTCAATATGTCTCTCCTCGTGCTACTTCATCTCTCAGTCTGGCATTCATTCATTCATTCATTACTCGCACAAGATCTGCGTCGTTTTTTTTTTTCCATAGGACTACATGCCACCTCCCATTCAACTACTTAAACAATCCATTTACAAAACTTACATACCGGGGGAGCAAGAAGACCGTATCACAACGGCCAAAACCTACGACTATCGGAGGGAACTATATTACAATAGCCCCTGTAGAACAACTAAGGCACGACCTAACAGTGTAGGGCCCTGAAAGCAAGTGTTACAACCTGCAAGGGTATGACATGCCTGCCCATCGAAAAGTGACTTACTGGAGAAGAGCCTAAACAACCAGGAGATTAAATAATTAACAAGGCTATCAACAGCGAAGATCATGTGAGCAGGCCTCACTAAGACTAATTTTTCTTTCAGTAAAAAACTGAATTAAAGCAGTTGCTGCGACCGCTTGATATTTTGTTTTCTTAATTAGGTTAATTAAAAAGGTGCATTCTATTCAACCAATTTACAAAATCTTGTGGGACTTAGCAGTGTAGTGAATCGGCCTGATAAATGTTTTGCTGTTGGCAATAAGTGCCGGCCTAACAATTTAAAAAGCTATTTTTCTGCTTGTTCTTGTGCTTCAGCTCAAAACGCAGTCGCCATTTCCTTTTCACTCTAGCATCTGCTTGCTTCTTCCTTGTCCGCCTCACCTTCCTCCTCCTTCTCGCTGTGTTACTTTGCTGGGATCATCAAGAGTGTCTTATTTAACCTCAACAAATCATACAAAAATGAAAGTATCCTAAAAAGAGCAAAGGCGGGCTTCGCTAAACAAATTCTCTGAGAAAAAATCATCCGCGGGGGAGACGAAGCTGGGTGGGAAGCGAAAGTACATTGTAATAGTTAATACTAAACAGCTCTTTTTTGTAACCGTATTCGATTAAACTTAATTTGAGCTTGCGCCTCCTGTTGAGTTTCCCTATAATCGCCGAACTTGTCTCCAACGTAGCCGCCTCCTGGCCTTGTCTCCAGTTTCCCTTTCCTAAGGCTTTTCCTCCCCGGATGAGTGACAGCCTATACTTAAGAGCACTCGCGCGTGTCTGCAAAAAGGAGACGTGGACGTGGCGCCATCTTTATTTTTTCATCCTCTTATTTATATTATCACCACCCAGCCTCTGAGTGGTCGTTCATAAACATCCGGATGATCTTCCTCTTCAACTTCATGCGTTCGCTTATTTATCGCAACATTCTTTTTCGCCCTCTTTGGTGTCGTGCCTTTCTCGTCTTGGTCTTCTGAGATGAGATCGCGACAATTTCCTCATAGGGATTCGACTGCTCTGAACGCACCCTGTCTGCTTACAAAATTGATGAGAGCTCTATTCTTAGATGTGCGATGTTACGGCGCATTTGTGTTTATTTTTGCTTAAGATGGTCCGACTTTTTCTTTCTTATTTCGATTAGCTGTAGTTTTTGCACCGTTGTTCTTAGCGTCTTTGTGCTCGCTGATAGGTTGAAAGTACTTTTCACGTATTTGCCACGCCTTCGCGAGGCAGAACTTGTTACTTTTGAGTTGCAACATTCTAATGTTGAAGGAAGGGACTACCTACGCTGTGAGGTGTAACTTGTCAGGCGGCCTTAGTTGTAAAGTTGATAGCGTGCTTGGTTTAGTATAAATACAGTAGTTAATAGCGTTGCTTGCTTAGCCTGTTTTCGTCAAGATTCTGTATAATATTGAAGCTTCATTGAGGTTATCAAGTCTCCATCCTGCATGACAGGCTAATACTCGATCAACGCGAAACCAAGATGCGCGTGATTGACGCGAATTGCCAATCACACTTGAAATACCGACGCGACTTTATTTTGCGAATAAGTCGTAGAACCCCACTAGCGTAAGATCCAGTATAAGAAAGTGATTGACGCAAATTGCCAATCACGACAAGATAGCCAGACTTCGTTTTAATTCTGTAGAATGTTTTATCTTCTTCGTAAGTATCGTGTCTTCATCCTGTTAGACAGGCTGATCCCCAACCAGCGCAAGACTATGAAGCGCGTGATTGACGCGATTTGCCAATCACGCCAAAGATAAACGACGCAACATTTTATTCCTATGAACCTTGGATGTTTATGCCAGTGATATCAATTGCGGCGTTGATTTTATTTCTAAGATGGGAAAAGTTGATCCTGTCCGGAAAGTCTCCCTGCAAGTTGATGGGGCACTTGATCTCGCGCACAGGATAGCACTGTGATTCTCTTCCGGCAAGATCGAAAGTGTCGGGCTTCATGCAGATCCTCGACGGTTTTACAGCGTCCGGCAATCTTGGTTCTCCGTTGCATTCGAAAAAATCGGCAACCCGCGCGGAGTCGTGGTCGCCGAGAAAACGCACTTGCCCCGGTAGCAAATCAGCTAAAGCCGTCCACAACTGTGTCCCAGCTGGAGGCTCTTTCACTAGGTGCAACCGAAGTCCGCACACTATGACGACGACGCCCCGGGCGGCGAAGCTATCGCCCACACTCCTGCTCCTCTCTAGGAGATGTCCGCGAAGTCAGTGCAAGTTTCTGCAAAATGACGGCCACCGCGTAAGCTGACCTGTCTTCGTCGTTTTTTTCGTCGGAAGTCGAGACTCTGGCGTGAGCATCCTCCACCTCAGTCACGACGCAGCGTGTCCCGTCGGCAACACTGTAGGCCACCGCCCCGCACTCATTCGCGAGGACCGCAATGCTTGGTTTCCAGTAGCCAAACGCTCCCACGTGTCTACCTGGAATGTTCTGCACTTTAGGAAAGGGGACACCTGTTGCCGCTAAGCCGCATCTATGCACATCTCCTCTATGGAAAGGTCTGCTGCGCAAATACGGCTGGGGGTGAGCGAATTCCGTATCCCGAAGGGGTTCAGCTCTGGCGTCTTCTATGGCCTGCCTCAAGGTGTAGTCCGCGCGATCCATATCTTCAAAGAAGGAGCGGCCCTCTTCCCCTTGAATGCGCTGACTTTGTCTCGGCTGGATCAGTGCATAGTCTAGGAGTTCTGCACACCCGGTGGAAGCGATGAACTTTGTTGCTGCCGTGCGAGCACATTTTATCCCCAATAAATACGGCTCCACGATCGCTAAGAAGCTAGAAGAGCAGACGACGCGATGTAGTTGCGACTTATGAAACGCGTTTAACCTCCGGAGCGCCGCGATTTGATTAGGCCGCAGGCCTATAGCCTCCGCCGCCGCAGTTGCGAAATCGTAGTTAAACTTGGCCCAACGCACGTCGTCCCATACCGCAACGGCTGCAGACACCAGATCCACAATGGGCGTGACGAACGCCCAGAGCAGTAAGAGCCGCAAGCCTTTTCCCGATATTTCCCATCCGGTCGAGGCCAGCACCCTGTTGACTTTTACCTGAGCAAAAGACAAGCGCTGCTGCGCTAGTTTCCACAACGAGTCACCCAGGGATAACGTGGCAGAAAGCGGATAGCCTAACACGGAGAGTGTATCTCGCAACTTGATACGCAGTCCAAACGGCGTTAACGCGTTTCGGATGGTATCGTATACCTTCTGCACCTGGTCGGGATTTACTACGACGCCGCAGCCGGTGTTTTGTTTCACCAAACCTTCAAACTTGGACTCCGCAATGAATTGGCGGGCACTCGTATACATGAAGACAATAAGCAACTTCAAGGCATCGAGCACCAGTGCTAAGTTCCCGTTTATGATGTCCTCGTAGAAGAGCTTGAGAGTGATACTTTGATCGTCCACGAAAGCTACCACAGAAGATGAGACGTTAACGCAATACGGCCCGCCACCATCCGCCGGCGCAGTAGTATTTTTTCGAGCCGGCAGCGGACCGATGAGCCGTCTTCCGTGATCGTGATACGCGGCGCCTCGGACGTGCCGACTCGAGACGTTGCCGCTCTCGACCGAATAGAGCGGCCACGAACCTGGATCGGCCGTATTGTTCGCCTCCATCTCCTGGAGTGCAATGCTTCTGGCTTCCAGTATATGGCTCTTGGAGAGCCGGCCGGAAGATGGATCGTAACATCCACGAAGAAACCGCTTAGCTCGACGGAGCGAATTCGTAATTAGAGTCATGCCTGCGATCATGACTTCGACAGATCCTTGGACCGCATCGGGATGGTTGTGGATCTTCACGTAGTGCCTGCCGTTCCGCAAGAAAAGACTCTTCCTGGCGTTGATGAGTCGAAAAAAGAGCAACGTCGTAGGATGTGCGCGACATGCAGCCAGCTGCTGCAGGACATCGCTCAGCAGAATGTTATTGAAGTAGTTGGTTTGGTCCGTATCGAGGTGGAGCCAGAATTCACCAGCGCGCAGCGAGAGCAACTCCCGAGCCCAACAGAGCCAGGCAATCAGCCTCCCGATTCCTGGGCGGCCGCCCAGCACAACTTCGCCCAGCACGCCTTCTGCTTCAGCTTCGGCCAAGGTCTTTCTCCCTAAGATGCCAGACAGTGCCCGCAGCGTGCAAGACCCTCTAATGATGGTCCGAATTTTTTTAATGTTCGAAACCTTTCGGGTTATCTTTTCCGTCTCAGTCGTTTTTTTTTTTTTTCCATAGGACTACATGCCGCCTCCCATTCAACTACTTAAACAATCCATTTGCAAAACTTACATACCGGGGGAGCAAGAAGACCATAGGACTACATGCGTCGGCTCCAACGAGTGGGCTAATTCTTTGGAAGTTTTATCAATGCCTTAGAGAGCAATTATAAGTGGCAAACGAGAGACACAAAATGGCGCAAAGATAGGTAGATTAGATAAGCCAACGACCTGGCACTTAACTAGACTGGAGAATGACTTACGAAGTGAGGTACCGAGTTCACATCTCTTCTCTCTTTATCTTCGCTCCACAAATCACTCAGCGTGTCTTGAATGTTGATTACCTTGTCTACTGCAGCACCAGGCTGAACAACTACAACATTATTGTTGGTTTATAATTGATTGGTGCATAGGCATATGGTACAGGAAAATCCAAGATCTTCAGTCAGTAGTACAAGCATTTTTTTATAGTACAGGGTCTGCAGCCATCTGTAAAGATGTATACAGGACAAGTCTAGATGACACTACTCGGTGTTGCTCATTACATGCTGAACTATGTTTCCTAATGTATGGTTAAATCAAGAGCGTCGGTTTGCCTTTCCGTTTCTTGCGTTTTGTCCTAATTTTGATAACGTCAACAGAAGTGTTCGTACTCTTAATTTGAATGATAAACTCATTGCTGTGAATTTCAATTTTGTGCATGATATGACATCAGGTCCTCTAGTCGATCGTGCAGTGTCGAAATGAACGAAATGAATTAAATGTCTTGGCATGCATACGCTACTCAGGATTGAGCAGCTTTCTGTAGTTCGAATCATGTCAATCGTTCTCGTCGTTGATGTTTGTATATTGTCATGCTACTTGTCATCGTCTAGTCATCAATTTCGCAATTCTATCACTTGGTTTTGTTCGCAATGTAGTTGCAGCATTTTGTGATATGTGGCTCAGCACCCAAATTTTTTTTCTGGATCGTGGTGACGGTGACCTCAGCTTTCGACGTTCTGAGATGAATCTGGCGGAGCCAAAATCGCTTGATGTAGTACTTCTAATCAATGAAAATTTTCAAAAAAAACTTCATCCTACACCTCTTGATAAAATAGAAGTAGAAGACCTAGCTGTTGTAGCTAGGCACCTATCTCTTCGTGTTCGTCTTCATGTTCTACCACATGATCTCCTCTACAGGTTTGAATGATCGTTGACCGTTTTTGCGACAGCTTTAGCCCATTGCAGCTTCATCTTCTTCCGCTCCGAAAATGCCATTTGGGGCTCAAAGGTCTTGTATTCGGTCTGTCCGCTTGGTTTAGAAGAGACTGAGGAGTGCATCAATTGTGTTTGTGAAACTGAAAACAACTTCTACTAATACTAGACCTACGCAACAAAACATTTAAGTACTCGTCAACCATAATGCTCATCACCACCTCGTGAATCTCCGAAGTGCTTTTGTAAAGCCCAACCCCGATTGCCGCAGCCATCGTCGCCCCAAGTGCCGTGGTCTCGACCATGGTCGGTCGCTGCACGGATACTCCCAAAAGATCCGCCTGAACTTGCATCAGCAGTTCATTCACTGTCATACCACCATCCACGCGAAGCTGTTTGACTGGGATGCCTGTGAGGTGATGTTGGTGGTGATGCTGGAGGAGTTCTCGTAGGGCTGGTGGAACAAAGAAGATGACCTTGAGCATGGTGTAATCGAAAATCCGGAGTCGTCGTGAAAGAACAAAACTTCAACATCTTGTTCCAAGGAAGAGGACACTAAGAACATGGATCATGCAAAAAAACTGAAAACCAAGAAAACGTCACCATACCATCCCCCTCCATCGCGATCAGGATATCGCAGACCTGCAATGCCACTGCCTCCAAACTTGCTCGACAAATCTCGGATATTCCCGTCTGCAACGTCATACCGCACAACACTGCTTTAGCATCATCACGCCAATGAGGCGCAAAAAGGCCTTGAAAAGCAGGCACAACAGACACACCACCGCTCGAAGTACATTTTCTGGCCTCGCCTTCGACTTGGGGAGCATCGCTGATGATCTTCAAATTATCCCGAAGCCACTGGATCAAACGCCCAGCGATGGCAACAGAGCCTTCGAGAGCGTACCTATAGTAGAAGTGACAACAAGACAACTACAAGTATGAAAAAAGCGTGTTTTTTCTTGGTGTGATAGAATTTTGTTGAGCAACACTAGTCCGTTCAGTCTAGCATGCATTTTTTGATTTCGTGGTTACAGTGGTCACACCAGATCATGCTGATAAAAAGACGTAAGTCTAGTAAGTACACAGTCTTCTCCCCTTTTCCCATCTGGTATCCGATTGTTGTGAGCAAACCCTTGGTAGACGGCACGATTTTTGGACCAGTGTTTGCGATCATAAAGCACCCTGTTCCGTAGGTATTTTTTGCTTCTCCGACATCGAAGCAGCACTGTCCTACTAGTGCCGCATGCTGATCGCCCAGCATGCCACAGATTGGCACACCAGCTAGAGCGCGCGAGAAGTCCTCGGAGACAACGCCGAAGTAGGGAATGAAGGAAAAGCGTGACAGGTGGACGAGGAGGTCTAGGAACGAGAATCTTTAATGAAGATCTAGTTCTTTTTGTATTTAAGTATAATCATCAAATTGAAATCAACGAGGAAGTAACTACGCAATTGCACTAGCGCGGTTTTTTTTCCTCAACTTGGTACTGCGGTAAACTCCAGGCGCGACCACAACTAGTAGAAGTTAGAAGTATGTATAATTCACAGTCAACCCGTCTACTTCATAATATCCACATTCGACACGATCTTCGGTAGTGACTCTTTCTTGATCCCCAATGTCCGCAAAATGTCTGCACTCCATTGACGTGACCGCAAATCCATGAGCATATACCTCGACGCGTTGGAGACATCCGTCACATGCTGTTTGCCCCCTGTCATCCTGTATACTAGCCAGGAATCCACTGTGCAAGATTAGAAAAGGATGGAGGTGGAGGAGAGGATCTTTGAGATTGAGAGCAGGCACTAGTAAGTTGCACTAAAAATTGAATAGCCTTAACCAAAGCAGCATTTGCCTGCATCATGCGCTTCCTTCACCGCTTTGACGTTCTGAAGTAGCCACTTGATCTTCAAACCAGAGAAGTATGTGCTAATTGGCAAGCCCGTTACTGGCCGTAGTATGAAAATGGGGAAGATGTGGATTCTTCTGTAAATCGAGGATGTGGTGCTTTGTTAGTATCGACTATAGCGACTACATGTATTACAAGTAAGTAAGTACTAATCGCATGATTCGTAGGAAGGTACAGTCCTAAACGAGAATGGTCTTCGTAGCCCCGGGACCCGTACCTACGGACACTTTACAAAATTGTTCAACAAAACAATCGATGAAACATAAGAAAAAAATCTTTGTCATTGCGCATTCGTTTGACTAAGTCCTTCACGACGTCTATCGTTCTCGTATCCATCCAGACAACAGCTTTCGCTAACGGTTTCCCCGTTTCCCTATCCCAAGCGATAGTCGTCTCTCGCTGATTTGCAATACCGATTGCGCTCACCTGTGGGCAAATTTTGTGAAAAGATGTTCATCTTCAGGAACAAGTCGAGGTTACAATCTAGTAGAGAAGTCCTCCTTTCATTCGCATGATCTTCTTGATTGGAAGAGCCGTATACCTGATCTTTCGCAACTCCCAACTTCTGCATGCAGTTTTGGACGCTCTGGACTATCTCCTCCGGATCATGTTCGACCCATCCTGGTTTCGGATAGTATTGTTAGAGCTGTCCGTAATTCATCTTTCAAGTGCATCCTTGAAAATAAGTATGGGGGAGCATTCCCTTAGGATACTCCTCCATATTACGTTTCAAGGATACGTCCAAAGATGTATTAGGTACAGCCTTAATATTGCGGGAACTCTTCCTGACTTGTTTTCACGTGTCTAAACGTCGAATCGAAGAGCAAACACCGCGATGATGTGGTGCCCTGGTCTACTGTCAGAAGGTACTTTTTCCTATTCTCTCTCAGAGTTTCCTCATCAACCACCGCATCGTTGTCGATCTTCGACCTCTTCGCACTAGACATTCTCCTCTGCGCTGATCCTCCAGGCCGTGGAGAAGTGAGAGTGACGTGGATGTTAGAAGATGAAACAGATCATACTCGACACTGATACTGAATCTGAAGGTCTAAAATCAACAAGAGCAACACAAACATTGACACGGGGGGAATCCGATAAGTACGATTCGAAGTTTATTAGCCGAGCAGATACTCACAAGTAGATACCAGTGAATCGCAACTACGTAGGAGCAAACGAGCATGAGCAAGTAGTTTTCATAATTCCAGGTGAGCTCGCTTTTCCACCAGGTGAATTCCTCGGACTTTTAGCAGGACTCTTCGGCTTTTCTTCCTTCAACGGTGATACATACGTTCTCTTTTGAGGTTGAAGAAAATTCCTGTTCTTCAGATGAGATGAAATTGCAGTTGGAGCAGGCTTCTTTATTGATGTGCTCTCAGAAGTTGTTGTAGCATCTCTTGTTTCTTGTTGTAGTGCAGCTGCGTTTTCATCTACTGTGGGAGCCTCCGAAGCACCACAGACGGCACTACAGGGCGCAGATAGTGCGCGAAAAAATTGATTCCCCATCACACACGATGCTGTCGGATGCGGCAAGCCATTGAATTTTAGCACAACTGGTCTGGCTGAAGATGCTGAACTCTGAGGACTCTGTTTTGAGTACGATGAGGTTAAGGTCTTCGGAGTGTTGTTGAATGATAGGTGTTGAAAGCGAGAAGATGAAGAAGTCCCTTGATGTTCTTGAGGACCACTTTTCGTTTTTGGGTCAACAACAACTTTGCACCCATTCGAGGGTGCAACAACTTCTATTTTGACTCCTTTTTTATTTCCTGTGCCATTTTCTGGTTCTTTTTTTGTCGAATCTTTAAGACCCACTGCTTCCCAGCTACTAAATTTCCTTTTTGGCACCGACTGAACAAGGACACCGCCTCCATCGCCCTGGTGTGTCCCTCTCGTCCCTATTAAGTGCAGAAACTCTAGCCTTTTTGCGGTGTTTGCGATGTTCCTGACCGATGGCGGCCGCGCCGCGGTCATGTTTGATGTGAACCGCCCTAACATCAACATCTCTCCAAGTCCGCTCGTCCACCACTCCCATATTCTTTCACCCTTACGCTATCAGACCGTCTAGGACTCAATTTATTACCTCTACTACGAGGCCAAGAACTCCATATTGAGCCGTCTAGGACTGGATTAGGATTTATTCAGAAGTTGTTTGCTAATTATGGCTCGAGCTTGATTATTCTTGAACCCAAGAATCCTAAGTACAACTCGTCCCATCATTCTGGAATCTCATTATATGAATATGAAGTTAAAAAGTTGTCCGTCGAGGTCCCTGATCGTTTGTGCTTAAAGAGAAAGTTGTGCCCCGCCCCGCATTCCTATCTTCACCTTTTTCGACGACATCCTGTGTTGTTTATGCTAAACTTCCACAATTCTTGTTTTCCCTTAGGATCAAATTCAGGCTATACCAAAAATACCAGAACCATTCACATATTCAACGGACTATCAAGTAGAATTCTTCGTCAGTGCTTAGTCATGTCACGTCCTCATGGCGCCTGTTGTCTAGCATTACGCATCTAGTCTGTATGAGGCCATTCAGGGAAGAGGTACCTCCGAACAAGGAGAAGGGAAGAAGCTTCATCAAGATCAAAACCTTTGTTTTTGTTGAAGTGCAAGATGAAGAAGTTGAACAACTCGCAAGCACAATTTCACACAATGAATATATGAAGTCCATCACCATCACTAGCTCATTCATCGTGGACAACTCTTTGCTCGTGATATACCTGGAAGTGTCATTTTTCTTGTACTTCTGGTTCTCGTAGTGGAATTGGAGGACTTGAATTTGAGTTCACTCCACCGTTTCTGTTCGCTGGATATCGGGTGAGCTGCGTGCATTTCTGTTCGTCGTTGCAAATCAAACCCTCGGTCCCAATAATGAGCTTTTATATTGTTCATAGCTCCCACACGCATACTTTGTTCGACCTGGTCAACATCTCCGGTACTTTTTTCCTGGTCAACATCTCCGGACTCGAATCCATACAGAGTCACGCTGTCACACAGGTGTAGGGCTAATGCAATTCCGATAGAGCCAGTACTAGGGCCCGACGCCTTGAAATCATTCAAAAACTTCTGTAGGCCGGTTAGCAGTGTCGGAGTCAACAAGTAATACGGCAAGGAGTTCGGTCGAACAGCAGTATGGTCCACAAGATACTCCATGGCTTCGGAATTGAGGACCTTCCATGGGACCTTCGAGTTTGCTGCTGCCTCGGTGACCCTCATATTCTCTAAGTCTGATTCCTGTGCTACTCCATTCACATTGCCCTTGCGTTTGCCTCCAGCGTGTTTTTCACCAACTAACTTCGCATAAGCTCGAGTTTGTGGAAAATGAACTGGCCCCCATCGATCCAAGATTTTTTTCGCAGTTACCAAATCTTGCTGAGCAGTAGTTCTTGATGATCGTGGAGTCTTCGCTGATGCTGTTTTTGTATCACTTCTTGCAAAAGATCTAGAAGATTCCATCTGGCGTTGCTGCTGTCTTCTTCTCCGTCTCCTTCTCCTGCGTAGTTCCTCTGCTTGTTCACCTTGGACGTATATAATTTGATCAGCATTTCCCACACCACCTCTCGCGTCGGTCCTTACGTGTCGGAGCATGCTGCTGTACTCATAGTCTCGCATGTCTTTTGCCCTAATGCCCAAGTATTTTTGCCAATAGATGAATTTCCAGAGATCTGCGGACCCGTCGAATCCATTATCCGCATAGATCCTCATTGGCAAAGCGCCTACCAGTAGGTCTCCAACTGCATAACGGCTACGCCAGTGCAGCAGCTCTTCACCTACGATTTCTTTCCGAGATGCTTTTTGAACCAATGGAAGAGGAGCGTCTGAACTAGAAGTGCGCGATGCCTTTTGGTCTACTACAGGAGGACTAGAAGTTGTGTCTGAAGACGATGCGTCTCTCTCTCTTAGAGCTCTCCCCTAGGTAGTATTCATCCCTGTGGAAATCCCTCAAGCATATGCGTCAGTATCTCCCTTGTATTGGGACGCATATGTTTGAGGGATGTTTACAGGGATGAATTAGGGGAAGCCTTAACTCACTGTTTGTTTGTACTTGTCTCATCTCCTCTTCATCTTCTCGTGCATCAACACCGTAGACGTAAGGTTTACTTTCGCTTACATGCCAGCCGTTCATTACACGAATATCAGTCCGTGTACCTGCTATACGAGCTAGTAGTTCGTTATCGTCCCCCTTGTTACCAGCTGGCGCACCATTGAGACGGAAAACCACATCGTGCCCGTCGATTTCACGGCCAAAGGATTAGAAACAAAAAGATGAGATTGGGAGATGGTTGTTCTCAATATCTCAACGAGAGAGCGTACTAGCAGGGCGAACAACATCTTCATGCACAACTAGATAGACATCAGGCATACTCCTGATAGTATAACACGTGGCTTCTTTTACGCAGCTACAACCAAATTATCGACTACACAGCACAACTAGCCATAAAAATACCCGCCTTCATCTGCAGCAGATGAGGGAGTCAAAATACCGGAGGACCCGACAACAGCGCATGAAGAATGACGTCCGGGAAGGAGAGCAGGTGGAACGTCGACAGGCAAAAGACGGAACAGCTCTGGTGGTCTGCGTCCGAAGTCCGCTTGCTGGACAGCATCGAATGCGGACTGCTGGTTTTAGATGTTGTAATGTTGTAATGTGGTACTCCCATAGTTGGTGTTGTGGTCATAGAACACGAGCACGACAAGTATAATTTTAATAGAATCGGCGTAGACTAAGCATTACTTCTAGTAAGACGGAAGACGGGGACCATAATTTCTGATCAACACTATGAGAATTAGAATTTTTTCTAGAAGTAGCACTACCCACTGCTACCAGCACCACTAGCAGCATTGCCTCATCTTAAGTATAAAAGAATGGCGGCCCGTCTACTGCCCGAGCTTCGTTTCCCCTTAAAGCATTCCGCAGCTCGCAGAGCAATGCGTTTTGCTGTGCCGATAATGCAGCAGGCTCCTCACGACCTCCAGTCGCATTCGCAACAACTAGTCGTGTTAAGACAGAAATACCGAGGAAGAAAAGCACACGTATCATCATCGTGATCATCTTCCACGACAAAATGTTAAAGAAATAGGAGAAGACTGAATATATTACTAGGCAGAGTCAGATGAACGAACTCTCTTCTCTGGTAAAATGTCCAACCTATCTTGCCGCTCAAGCGCTCGTCGTTGTAAAATTCATATGCTTTTTTTTGGAATCTTTCTAAGATTTTTTATGATCGTCATCTTGTTTCTCAGGTTTTCCAAAAGGACGTGGAGCCTACACTGCCTGGCGACGGAAAAGTAGAGCAATAGACACCATTCTGCCTGCGCATCTCGAAAATGAAAGTCCTTGTCCTTACAAATTACACTGTCTTTGATATCATTGATGACGGTTTTTGCATAAAACCTTTTGGACTTGGAAACACGAAGGAAGAATTAAGCCACAGAAATTACTATTGAGAATTATCAAGATATTAACGATAACGCCAGAGCAACAAAATACATACTGCTTAGTGCCATCATGAGACGAAGATCATGAAGCAAGAAGAAGAATAGACACAAAGAAATAATGATCATACCTACTTGTTATACTTGAACTTATTATAGTGGATGAGTTACAGGGCTTCGTATCCTAAGACGGACAGTCAGGCAAAAACTTGATGTTCAAGTTCGGCAAGCATTAAGACATACTACCGCTAGCACAACCTATAAAACCACGTGGTAACAGACTACCACTACTTAATAGAACCACGATTGATGAAGAACAGAAAGATGATGGGTACACTTCGCCTGGCTAGATTTCTCTTTACATCAACTAACCCTCTTGTTGCTTGATGTTGCTGATTCTCGAGCTACGTTCTAGATACTGATAACTTCTACTTGTTACTCATCTTACAACTCATTTCCAATTGAAATTTTGATTTTCATTGTTCATAAAGGAGACTGGGGCTGACTTCTGAATCTGATTATAATTTACTAACGACTAGTACTTTAACTTCAGTAAAAATGCTCTAACATGTGTTTCCATTTCATACATACTGAATCAAAAACAACTGTGAGCGGCCCCCTTCGTTGATCATCATCAAGTTCGATACGTCTAAATCTAAGAAGCACCATACTAAGAACTTCTAACAAACATCTAGATCATGATCTGCGTAAAATTTCAACTACTAACTACAACACGATCTCGATCAAGGCCGTGGTTGAGGTTAGCTTTCTGTCAATGGCACTCGTCTCATATTAAACAAGTGCGTCGAATGTAGTTTTCGAGACAGAGCAGAGGAATCTGAAGCAGATGAACTACAAGGAGCACAACTATGACATACTGTTACTGTAAAGACTTGATGTGCTAATCGAGGAGTAGAGGACGTTGCTAATCATCATCATGCAGCGAAAACATAGTCCCTTTCATGCTGAAGTAGAGGACGTTGCTAATCATCATCATGCGAAAAAATAGTCCCTTTCATGCTGAAGTAGAGGACGTTGCTAATCATCATCATGCGAAAACCAACATCCTCTACAACTTCTACATTGATGAATTAATACAATTTCCTTCCTAATCTATCTTCTCTTCATACGAGAACATAGTCCATCCCATAGTAAAAATCTGGCTCCTGTTCCTCATTCTCCATTAGGTCACCTGAGTTATAGTCTTCTGATTCATCACGAGCTTCAGCTGGTCGCGCTTTCTCTCCAAGTAGCTCCAACATTGAAGATTCACCTAGTACATCTTGTTCAGGTGCTTTTTCTCGAAGCTCCGGTACCGATTTCTCAGCAGTTGTAGTAGAAGTTGATGTGCTGCTAATGGTATTTGCTCCATCGCCTTCAACATTTTCTTCATGATCTTCTCTTTTGTCCACGAGCTGATGACCTTCTGAGGTGACAGCTCCCTGTCCATTGTCGTGAGCAGGAACATCCTGATGCTGTGGAGGTTCTGCATCCATGTTCACGTTGTCGTGTGATGGTGAAGACTGTATTGATGTTCGAGGTCGAGCATATTCTTCTGTTGAAGAAGAAGCAGTAGTGGTACTAGTGGTAGTGTGAGTGGTACTACTACTACTCGCATCTCTACTCATCAATTCGTCTTCTGCCTCTGCCAAGGTCGCATTACCGTTAGTGACTAGTGCACTGGAAGAAGTACTTTGACCTTGTATCGGCATGCCCTCCTGCTTTAGTCCGTCCTCTCCTTCTGTTGAAGCGGTGGAAGTACTAGCAGTATCTACTGCCAACGTTTCGTCCACCTCCTTTCGTCCTGTCGAAGCGGTGGAACTACTTCCACCACCATCGTCCAACGCTTCCTCGTGCTCCTCAAGAAGGCTCTTGTTGATGACCGTCGTCTTCCCTGATAAAAAAACCGCATCCACGTCGTCCTCCTCGTGATCTGACTGATGTTCTTCATCTTCTTCGTCATCGTCTTCTTCCTCGTCACTATGAACTTCGACATCATCCGCGTCAACATCTGGATCGTCATCGTCCTCTTCATCATCTTCACCATGTTTTTCTTCAAGTTCGTCGAGGTCTGCTTGACTATCTTCGTGCTCATCCCCGTCATCTGCGAGGAAGGGCTCTACTCCCGCCTTTGAACTTGAAGTAGCTGGTGTTAAATTTTTAGAACTTCTCACTAGATTACTCAATGGACCCAGGTAGAACGATCCCAACAAGAAGTAGATGACCAGCTCAAAAATATCTATCCTGTTAGTACGAGACCACCTGGTACATAGTACTAGGGACGACAAGAACCCTTAGGATCAAATTCAGGTTACCAAATACCAGAACCATTCAAACTCACCAGTTCCTACTTCGCTCTAAGTACAACGTAGTACTCGTACTGGTGCTACCTGTACCTTCCTACGCCGTAAAAATAGATGAAATTTCTCCTGTCGTGCTAGTACTATTCGAGGAAGAAGATATCCAACCTTCTTCGAGAAAGGCAAACGCATTACGTGGCTCATCTTGGAGAAATGACGTATCACCTGTTCCTGGCGTGTCCGTTGATTAGAGATTCAAGCGAGAATATTGATAGAATATTGATTGGCACGACAACACTATTAATTAACCCTGTTCTTGAACCTGGAAGAAGAGGAGTAAAGGCTTGAGTGAGCGAGAGGATCTAGTTGTGCTCTTCGATAAACTGCCTGGGTTAACAAACTAGCAGGTCCAAAAAGATACAATAGGAGAGGATAAGTTGCTCTGAGTCTGACGTGGCTGCTACTTCTATATGTTCACATAGATGACATAGAGAGGGCAATATAATCGTGCTTCGACCAAACAGTTAGTAGAACAAGCTAGGAGTCCAACTCCAATAAGATGGATTACCCGTTATGATTAAGCTTTTATTTTGGGCGGCTGCATCTATTAAATCAAAGTAGGATGGATAGTAGGAAAAGTATTCAAAGATTGAATTTGAAATAAGATGTAGAACAACTAATGCAGAGATCTCATCGTCATCCCTTAAGGATCACGCGGCGTTTTCCCGGTTTTGCTAGGTGACCCGAGCATATCCTTGTTTTGCCGTATTCCTGTTGCTGTTGCTGTTCCAGCATTTTGCCTTTGCGGCCAATAAGAGAAGATCATCATTATCATCATCGCTATAATTATTGTTATCCAGCGGCGAGGTTGGCCCGGAGTTGGGCGGGCTGTGCACTACAGTACTCCGCGCGCAGTCTAACGCATGAAAGGTGAGACCAGCCTAACAGACTGCCTCAAGGCCTCAAGCGCCTCCAAGGCGCGCGGGAGCCAAAGCTCAGCAGTTTGGAAAGAGCACGGCCACGCTAACCGCAGCTCGCTCGCGCCCTGTCGTGACTGTCCTGGTGCACAGAAGTCAAAGAATACAAGTCTGGGTTGGTATTGGTTGCGGCGTGGTGGTCCGAACTCCGTCCCTGCCGCGGGGCCTTACTCAATGCTCTGGCACGGGGTTCAAACATAAAAATAGAAAGCAGCAGCGCAGGCGCGGCGACTCCCAACCCGTGGGCGCAACTGCGCGCGACAATCAGAAACGGGCGAAGAAAATACGCCCAACCTCGAGCCCGTTGGGGAACGAAGCTAGCCAAAAGCCACGTCATGCGGATACGCGCGCCAAGCCTGTGGCGCAGAGAGATGTGCTCAGTCACCCACCCACGCGGAGTAGCGTAAACAAGCCAAAGAGCTGGCCTCGCTGGTGTCTGTGGTGAATCCAGCACCGACCAGCACACACGACCAAGCGCGAAAAGACCCAACGGGAGGGGAACTGGGCGCCGCCTGCGCTCACGGTGCGCGGGGGAGAAATCAGGCGGGCGAGGGTCAGGCAGTGCGGTGGCTACCTCTAAGAACAGGCGACGGAAGCTGCGCCATCGTTGTTTCTTTTAACGAATTAACTCCGAGAGAGAACCCGCGAGCCCTATCCTCGGCTGTGCGGGTTCTCCTCGTTGATGGGTTGCATGTGCTATGCCTGCGCGCATTCTGCAGCCACTGGGGGAAAGCACCAGGAACAACGCCGAGCAGAAAGCCCAGAACCACGCACCGCCGAAAACCTTCGCCGGATGATAGCCACGCGCGCTCATTTAGCTTAACCAAGGCGGCGGCACAGCTCGACACCCCGCAGGGGCGCGGACTATCCTACGCACACACAACCAGAGCAGGCGGAGACGAAAAAGCAAAGACACACCCCACCAGACACGAACGGCACACGGGAGAGCCTGCGCAGCGAGCCAGGCGCGCGCTTTCGTCGGAGGAATTGCGCCGGCCGTCTCTCTATGGGCATGCGCGTTGTGCTTTGCCTTCTCGTTGCTCCTCCGCACTCGGCGAGGGAGTTGCGCTGGTCATCTTTCGACGCTTTGCGCGGTGTTTCGCTCGCCGGGAGCTCCCGATGGCCAGCCGGGGTCATTATTGTTATCGCTATCGCTATCATGATCATGAGACATGAACAGTCTCAACACGTACTGCTGTTCTACAAGGTAGGACAAGGGCCCAAGTTGATGCAGCACTTCATCATTGTGCGTTACTTACAAAGTAATGTCTAATTACTCTGTGTTACTGCAAAGCATTAACGCTACATTCTTTGCAGTAATGATCTGCAGTAGAAGTTGTAAAAACAAAGACGACGTACTAGTTCTTCTACTAAAAGGAAAAACTCTGGAGGAGAACGAAGTAGTCCACAACATACATGGTTTCACCATCCGTGCGAGGTGCGACTTCTTCTTGTGTTATCCCGACATCGGGGTCGTAAGCAATTAGAAGACCTGCTTGATCAAGTTCCCCTGTTCAGCCAAATCGTAAGGGTAAGGGGATGAAGGTGATGAAGGTGATGTCTTTCAACTCCTTCGTATCTTTTTCATCTTTGGCAAGTAGTAATAATAGAGATAAAGTTCTTTGATGAATGAAGTCACATGACTATCATACTTCGGTAGTCTGGTGGTGCAGGTGGAGTATGAAGCATTGTCTTAACAAGTGCACTACTGGTTAACAAGTGCACTACTGGTTAACAAGTGCACTACTGGTTAACAAGTGCACTACTGGTTAACAAGTGCACTACTGCTTTTACTGTCATCTACTGTTTAATAACAAGATGATAATGCAAATAGTGATAAAGGAATACAAGACCGGAATTAACTAGTAATCGCGACCCGCTGGCGTTCATCTTCAAGATGCACCGACCAGCAGCGAAGTAGTAGCTAGTAGTCGACCAGCAGCGAAGTAGTCGACCAGCAGCGAAGTAGTCGCTAGTAGTAGCTAGTAGTCGCTAGTAGTAGCTACAGTAGCTAGTAGTAGCTAGTAGTAGCTAGTAGTAGCTAGTAGTAGCTAGTAGTAGCTAGGAGTAGCTAGGAGTAGCTAGGAGTAGCTAGGAGTAGCGAGGAGGAGCGAGGAGGAGCGAGGAGGAGCGAGGAGGAGCGAGGAGGAGCGAGGAGGAGCGAGGAGGAGCGAGGAGGAGCGAGGAGGAGCGAGGAGGAGCGAGGAGGAGCGAGGAGGAGCGAGGAGGAGCGAGGAGGAGCGAGGAGGAGCGAGGAGGAGCGAGGAGGAGCGAGGAGTAGCGAGGAGTAGCTAGGAGTAGCTAGGAGTAGCTAGGAGGAGCGAGGAGGAGCGAGGAGTAGCGAGGCGTAGCTAGGAGTAGCTACGAGTAGCTAGGAGTAGGAGTAGCTAAGAGTATCTAGGAGTAGGAGTAGCAGCTACGAGTAAGAGTAGCTAGGAGTAGGAGTAGTAGGAGCAGTAGGAGTAGTAGTCGCAGTAGTGGTAGTAGTGGCATTAGTGGTAGTAGTGGCATTAGTGGTGGCAGTAGTGGTTGTAGTGGTAGTAGTGGTAGTAGTGCTAGTGCTAGTAGTAGTAGTTAGCCAATTCATTTTAGGTTTTGTAGCTAGTAGTAGTTACACCTAGTATGTAGTTGTAGTAGTAGTTGGTACAGCCTTGCATCTTCTAAGAAACAAGCTGAGCCATTTTACAACTTTTCATCAAAGGTCTGGTACTGCCACGCACACAGACACTGGTGGATCAAAAAAATGATGAATAGCAATAGCGATAGCCTTAAAGAAAACTTTTTCATCACGTCGGTGAAATCGAAGTCCGTGCTAGTGAAGACACGTGGATTCGGCTCTAAGAGTCCGTCCAGGCCTCCTGTGTTAGAGGTCTTTCTTGTTGATATTAGTTCTTGTTTTAGTAGTCTAATTATAGGGAAGTTTCTCTCCAGCAGATCTGTAAGAGTAGTTTTATCATCATCTCGTCCTGCTCCCGCGAGTTGTCTTTGATACTGGTGTTGTCACTGTGCTCCTGTTGTCTTTGTTGATACTGAAAAAGTCAAAGGTTGCGCAAGTCAAGGATGCAACAAGTCGTGGCATGGGGAGCAGGCACGAGTCTCACATAGTCGCACATCATATACTATATTGGAGAATGCAATGTGGGAACCCTTAACCATCGTGCGAATTCCTAACGCATCCCCAAGCGAGTTTGTTCCTGTGCCGACTATCGGACAAATGAAGGACAAAGAACTGGTAAGGGATAAGGACTAAGAAATGGTAGGGGATAGGAACTAAGAACTGGTAAGGGATAGGGACTAAGAACTGGTAAGGGATAGGTTCTGGGAACTGGTAAGGGTGAGAAAAAAGCCGGGAATAATTGATTGATGTACCTTCCTAGTCTTGAGGTATATATTATAATGTGTACTAGCCCGGTAAGCGTGAGGTCATTTGCATGGGGACTCAGAGCTGGTAAGCGTATGATGTAGTGGAAGGTGCAGCCTGATAAGCCGGTAAAAATTACGAGCATGCGTTTACCGCTCTATTCCTAGGAGACTAAATGTAACAAGACGAGGGAAACTAGCCGGCTGCTAGTATACTTTCATTGCACCACGTTAGTTTTTTCTGGAGATTTCAGCTCCGAGGATGATGCTGGTAAGAATGTGTAATGTATTTGGATGCATGCCCAGAAAGCGGGCCCATCAAGGGCCCGCTGCGCTGGGCATAGGTTAACAACTAGACAGATTGACTACTCAGAGACAGAAAGACAGGCGAAAAAAGTCGCCAAGTCTGCTCGCCAAGGCTGGGAAGCTGGCTCCCACTGTGGCGAGGCTAGTGAGGAGGCACCGCTATGGCTACTGCCTTGGCACACTTGCTTGCTAGGGGCAAGCCAATGGGCGCCAAGCAAGGCCGGCCCGCTGAGCGTCATGAAGTCCATGAGAAGGCCACGCTTCGACATATGTAAGCACAGAGGCTGGGCCCTTTTGAGTGTGATCATGTCCAGGAGAATCCTAAGGCATAGCATACCCATGGCAAAAAGCTGACACTGGCGAGCGTCATGGATGAGGCCCATGAGAAGGCCACGCTTGGCCATATCTATGCGCAGGGCCAGAAGCTGGGCCCCAGCCTTCAGGCGCGGAGATGTATAGGCTTGGCTGTTTCATGGACATGATGCAAGACGCCCACGCCCGCGGTACCATTGCGCTCGTAGTACTAGCAAGGGCTTTAGAGCGCCTTTGTTATTAACCTAAGTCTATTGCCGCTTGTCCCTAAGAAAAAGAAAGCTTCTCAAGGAAAGTTTTTGCTTCTTAAGGAAAGCCATGATAACTATATATTTATAAATACGAATATACTTCTCAAGGCTCAGGGCTGAAGGCAGGCGCCCCCGATCTAGGGAGGCGGCGGGGGGGCGTCTAGCCTAGCGCCTTTTTTGCCGAGAGACTGCCAGGCGGGAAGGCCTCCAAACGCCCACCTTCGTGCCCTGGCGGCTTCTTACATGTACCCCCCAGAGCCCAAGCCCGTGAGGCCGTTGTTCAAAAACCGGCGGCATGTGGTGGAAAGCCTCCGAAGGCCGCAAAGGTGGCAAGGCTTGACCCCCCTGCCGTGTTGCATGTCCCCGGCAGACCTCCGTAAGGGTCAGCGAACGCCCCCCGCGGTCCTACATAAGACGCCACGCCTTCCCCCCCGGAATAGTACTACTGAGAGCTTGCCCCATCTTGGTTCGAGCGTCACGCGAAGAGCGTGACGCGTCACGCGAAAAGCGTGACGCTTTTGTTGCATGTACCCTACAGACTTACTAGAGACAAGGCGTCACACTTTTCGCGTGACGCTCAGGAAGGGGCCTGCAGATGAAGGCCCCACCTTCAGACCATGAGGACCCTCGGGCCCTCAGCTGAAGTCTTTCCGATCATGAGGACCCTCAAGGGAGAACCCTCACTCTGAGAGGGCCCGCAGATGAAGCTCTTCCGATCATGGGCGAGGACCTTCAAGGGAGAACCCTCACCCTGAGAGGGCTCCCAGATGAAGTCCCTCCGATCATGAGAACCTTCAAGGGAGAACCCTCAAGCTGAATAGAGGACACCCAGCTGAAGTCTTTCCGATCATGCGGACCCTCCGTCCAGGGAGAGCCCTCACGCTGTGAGGGCCCTCAGATGAAGCTCTTCCGATCATGCGAGAGGACCTCCAAGGGAGAGCCCTCACTCTGAGAGAGCTCCCAGGTGAAGTCCTTCCGATCATGAGGATCGCAAGGGAGGGCCCTCAATCTGAATAGAGGACACCCAGCTGAAGTCTTTCCGATCAATCATGAGGACCCTCAAGGGAGAACCCTCACTCTGAGAGGGCTCCCAGATGCAGTCTTTCCGATCATGAGAGAGGACCCGCAAGGGAGAACCCTCACCCTGAGAGGGCTCGCAGATGAAGCCCTTCCGATCGTGAGGACCTTCAAAGGAGAGCCCTCAAGCTGAATCGAGGACACTCAGCCGAAGTCTTTCCGATCATGTGGACCCTCAAGGGAGAAGCCTCACTCTGAAAGGGCCCTCAGATGAAGCTCTTCCGATCATGAGAGAGGACCCTCAAAGGAGAAGCCTCACTCTGAGAGGGCTCCCAGATGAAGCCCCTCCGATCATGAGGACCCTCAAGGGAGGGCCCTCAATCTGAATAGAGGGCACCCAGCTGAAGTCTTTCCGATCATGAGGACCCCCAAGGGAGAACCCTCACTCTGAGAGGGCCCCCAGATGAAGCTCTTCCGATCATGAGAGGGGACCTTCAAGGGAGAACCCTCAGTCTGAGAGGGCTCCCAGATGAAGTCCTTCCGATCATGAGGACCTTCAAGGGAGAGCCCTCAATCTGAATGGAGGACACTCCGCTGAAGTCTTTCCGATCATGAAGACCCTCAAGGGAGAACCCTCACTCTGAGAGGGCCCTCAGATGAAGCTTTTCCGATCATGAGAGAGAGAGGACCTCCAAGGGAGAACCCTCACTCTGAGAAGGCTCCCAGATGAAGGCCTTCCGATCATGAGGACCTTCAAGGGAGGACCCTCAATCCGAATAGAGGACACCCAGCTGAAGTCTTTCCGATCATGAGGGCCCTGCCCTCAAGGGAGAACCCTTTCACGCTTACACACTGGCAAAGGGGCGCCTGGTCTCGTCTGCATTGGATTCCCATGCGTCACACTCACTAGAGAGCGCACGCGGAAAAGACACCCGACCCCGATGAGATTCCCATGCGTCACGCTAGAGCGCACATCGTCAAAAAGCACCCAGGCCCCACGAGATTCCCATGCGTCACGCTAGAGCACGCATGGCGAAAAAACACCCAATCCCCCCGGGATTCATATGCGTCACGCTAGAGGCGTGACGCGTGACGATCCGCGGGGGGCGTTCGCTGACTCTTACGGCAGACCTCCCCCAGGTGTGCGGGCTCCTCACGGGGGACCCTCCCGGTGGGTAGGGGGCCTCCGCGGGCAGCCTGACCTCCTTCGCCGTGCTGTATGTGTCCGACAGAACCCAGGCGGACACGCTTTGCCCCCACTCCTCCAATCCTTTGGTCCTCAGCCCCCCGGGCGTTTGCAGGCGGCTGATGCTGCCACCAATTTGGGGGCAACCCAGCAAAAGAGGCCAGGCCTCGCGACCATGGCCGCCCTCTACCCCCAGAGGCCGTCCTGGTAGGGTCCAAGAGCCAGGACGCCTGCGAGGCACACGCGGAGAGCAGTAACGGGCCCCCGGCTCCGCACGCTTTGTGAGGCCTTCGCCCCTGGAAATCCTAACACCACCGCGGAAAAAAGGGCGCGCCGACGCCGCCACAGCTCCATCCACATGGCCAGGGGGGCCCCCCTCGCCTCCAGCCCTGGCGCATGTAACGAGAAAGCCCGCTCCCTCTCCAGAATTGGATCGGTGGGCACGCTTGGCACGCTGGGTCGCCCAAAAGTGGGTCTTCTGCGAAAGATTTTGCCCAGCGTGAGACTTGGGGTCAAAAATCGGGGCGCCCTTTAGGCGCCCACTTCTGAAGCCTCCCGGTAGAGTAAGCGCATGCACCGTGGACCCGCAGCAAGCTGCATACGAATCGGGGCGCCCACCTACTGGCCCGCCTGGGCATATCCCTCAGCAGCGCTGGCCGCACATTGCAGCAGAGCACTGAGGCACACTGCAACGCTGCGCCGCACTCTACAAACCCAGGCGGCACTGCATACAGCAGCGAAGCACCGCAAGCAGCGAGCACGTGGCCACTCCGCAAAGGAGCGTAGAGCGGCGCCGCCCTCGGCTGCAGCCCTGTACATTGGCGGAAGCAGCGGGGCAACGCTATACGCGCCCAGCGTGCCGGCCATGCGTGCCAGGGGTCCGCTCACCGTGCCAAGCGTGGCCGCCCAGCGGTCCAGCGTCGCCCACCGTGCCCACCTTCCCACCGTCTATAAACTGTGCTAATAATTATAAGCACGCTCCTAGTTGCTACTGCTAGTAGTACATCTCGTCCTAGTAGGTGGCGCCTACCGGCAGGAGGATTATTTACTAGAACAGTTCCAAAACCAGCCACATCCTCAAAAAAGTGCTGAGACTCTAGATTGATCGAAGCTAAACTTGTATACATCATCAAAATGAAAAGGACTTTTTTGAGTTTCCATAGTAAGACCAGCAGCATCTTTGCTCGAATCGCCACTGCTGCTACTTCCAGCGCGAGGGCGCACGTCAGCACGACTACCCTTTATGAGAGAAGACCACAAGAAAAACAAAAAGTGAGCTTCTCATAATGTTGTTGATCATAGGACAGGACAGGAGTGAGCCCACCTAGTATGAGGGGGTGAGCGTTCGAGGCCATTGAAGAGCCATAAAAAAAGATGGAATCTTGCCGCAATTAAATTAACTATCTATAATGTAAACGTTGTATATTAATTACGTTCATGCCGTAACAAGGAGACGACTGCATGACCCTTCAAAACTATGTATGGCTCAAAGCATTTAAGTAGTAAATTACAGCTAGAAGACCGATCTAGTTGTAGTTTTCCACTTGTTGCACCGGTTACGAGCACTCTTCTGCTAGGTAGTAATATTAAAGAGCTAAACTAAAAAACAACAACGACCCCCCCAAACTCTCACTCCCCCACTTCCAAACCCCAAGCCCCAGACCCTCCCTCTTTCTTTCATATTTGAAGTCCTGAACCCATCCCCATGGCCTCACGAACTCAAAAACTTAGAAACTTACCTTACGAGCTTAGAGGCTTATGCGTTTATGAATTTGCGAACTTCTGAGCTTATGAGCCAGCTCGCGAGTTTATGAGCTTATGAGTTTCTTTGCCAATTTATGAGTTTAGTGGCTTACAAATTTAAGAACTTGCAAACTTATAAGCGTATGAACTTGCAAATTTCTGAACCTTTGAGCTTTTGAGTTCATGAGCTTACGAGTTTGCGAGTTTATGGGCTTACGAATTTACGAACTTGCGGGCTTCTGGGTTTCTGAATAGTTTCCGCGCTTTTGAGTTTCTTAAGTAATTCATGAATTTGCGAACTTCTGAGTTTCTGATTGAATTTAGAAACTTGCCACGGGCTCGCGAATCAAATCCAAGGCATTGAATCTCGGCAAAGCTTGTCCAAGTCAAAAGTTTTGGGGTTTGAGATTGAGGAATTCAAACAAACCCAAGAGATTAATTTGGCTCACGCTTATGGGCTTACGGCTTTGCGCACTTCTGAACTTATGGGCTTGCGAATCAAATCCAAGCGATTGAAGCTCAGCCGAGCTCATGAAAGTGAAAAACTTTGGCACCTGAGGAATTCAAATCCAAGAGATTGGGCTGACACTTATGAACATACGAACTTACAAGCTTACGGGCTCGCGAACTCTTGAAAGTATGGGCCTGCGAATCAAATCCAAGAAGTTGAATCTCGGCAAAGCTTGCCAAAGTCAAAAGTTTTGGGATTTGAGGAATTCAAACCCAAGAAGCTGAGCCCACGAATCAAACCCAAGAGCTTGAAGCTCGGAAGAGTTTGCTAAAGTCGTAAACCTTTAGCCTTCTAAGTCATAAACTTTTAGACCTGAGAAATCCAAGCCCAAGGCGTTAAATTTTAGGAAAACTTTTAGAAATCGAAAATTTTTGGATTTGAGCAAATCAAACCCAAGAAACTGAATCCCAGGCGGGCCTGGTGCTCCGTGGGTTACTTCGGAAGGGGGGGACCCTAGTGCGAGGGGGTGCTGTCGGGCGCTCCAGGCTAGTGTTCAGCATTTTCTTCCGACTCCGACCCTGGCGAGTTGTATGATCGTATATGAGCTATCAACCCTAAAAAATTCATCTTGTTCTTCTCCTAGCTAATTTAAATTTTCATCTGGGGAACGTATTAAAGTAAATCAATTTGATAAGTCCTATCGTGTGAGTACAGCACTGTAACTACTTCTACTCACGGGCGTGCCCATATCTTGTCCGCTAGCGCTTCCTTTACTGACGCCAGAGCTTCCATGACCATCAGCGGAACCAGAGGTTTTTGGGCTGCTAGAATTAGAGTCGGCCGCGCTTATTCATCTCGCCCCCCTCACCTTGGCCCCTCGTCCCTTGTATTTCATGGGAATGCATTGCGTGTCGGGATACGCCTATGATATGAGGAAAAAAGCGAACGGGTTGCCTTTCCAGGGAAAAAGGGCACCAAGATGCAGAGCATCAAGATGGATAGATGCTGACCATAATAGAGGGTGAACCAGTAGTAGACGAACCAGGAGCATCCCATGACGCCTTTCTTTTCGGCTTCTGGTTCTGCTGCTTCCCGTCCTTCTTCGTATTTTTTTTCTTATTAGAAGATGAGGCTATGCTAGTTTAATTACTTAGAATCACTTAGATGACCACCTCCAAGATCATCAGATGGCGATAGTACAATACAAAAACACCCCAGCATATTTTGTAGTCCTCGTCCTCTCTTCTATATTTTACAACCACCCCTCCGACGGGCGTCCACTACAAGAGTAGATTTTTTCTTTGAGTTTCTATTAAAAATCAAATCACTGCAGCACCCGTGTATGTGTCAGCGTAATTTTTTGGTCTCGTAGCTGCTTGCCCTGACCTGCCACCAGATTGCACGGCGTCTTGAGTATTTCTCTGCTCTCAGCTTTGATTGCTTTCCAGCTGTCCATCTCTTAGAAGTGCAAGTAGTATGATGTGTTTATTGCCTCAGAGAGAGTATTTTACATTTTCTCTGTTAGAAGAAAATGGATACTTGTCAGGATATGATAGGATATAAAGCACCTGGATGATGATGAGATGGGCAAGCCCGCCCATGATAGCACAGCGATCACGCCGATAAATAGAATACACGCAGAGCCTGAGGGCTGAACAGTTTAAAGACAAGCCCCCCGCTGCACTCTTCTGCGCTATTTTTGTGGGTGTTTATTCCTGAACCGGGAGAGAATGGCGGCGACGCTAGAGGTAGAGAGAAACGCCGCGACAAGAATAAACGCCGCGCCAAATTGTCAAAATCGTGCGGGGCTTTGCCTGTTCAAGGCGTTTACTCCTACGCCGCGGGGCTTTGCCTAGATACCGCCCTAGTCTACAGCTCTGCCGGCAGTTTTTTTCGGGCGAAGCTGGGGAAAGTGTCAGAATGAAAATCAGAAAAGGTCCGCACCCAACCCGCTTAGTTGGTTTAGCGTCTAGCGCTGTGCAGCGTTCACACCTCTCCCGCACGCTGTATTAATTGGCGTCGCGCGTCAGAGGCGGCAAAACGACAAGCCGCGGCGCGGCTCAGTAAGTATTATGGGCCTGGCCTTTGTGTCGCGTGCCTCGCTAGACTTTGGGTCGCCGGTCTGGGGGTTGCGCAGCTTGGGTTGTTCGATGAGCCCCATGGACTCGGCCCCGCCGCTCAGATTCTCGAGGAATTGGGAAACCCATCGAAGAGCTGTTGGGAAACCCATCGAAGAGCTGTGCGCAACCCTTCGCAAGTTGTTGCCAGCTTGGTTGGCTTTTCATGTGTTTGCGCCGAGGGGCGGGGCACTCTCTGCGACCGAGGTGAGCGCAAGCACCTAGCCGCCCCGAGTTCGCTAGAAGCCTGCCTGGATCTTGGCTACCCCGCTTCGATTGTCTCCCAGTCATTTGCTGCCGCTCGCCTCTCCCTTCGGTAGCTGAGTCCACTCGGGGCCGCAGCGCTTGCTTCACCTCCCAGAGGCCCGCCATGCGCAGGCGCAGGGGTGGGCAGCCGCCGGAGCCGTTGCGCCTTCGTGTTCATCTCTTCCGCTGTCAAATTTGGCAACGTCTCGCCCCCTTGCTTCGCGCCTCTCAAGAGGGTCGCGCGGCTTCGTCTCTGTCTGCCGTTTGCTCTTGTTGGAAATTGGTCTGGTTCGTTCAAACGCTTGCTGTCTAACGGCATACCCTCGCCATCGAGGGCCTACCGGTTCGCGGGGTAGTTCGGTTCACCGGTCTGCACTTGCAACGACTTCGCTATCGGCCACTTGCTGAGTCTTCTTGCTTCGCCGTTCTTTGTCCATCTAGTCACTTCGGGCGTAACGTTCCCGGCGCAAAGTCGTTCGCTTTTGGCGTTCTCGGTTGTGTTGCATGAGCTGCGAAGCCTCTTCGTTCTGCACTGGGGCCTGCTCCTGTTTAACGCTTTCAAAGGTCTCCGCCTTGTGCGTTCATTCCTAGCGTCGCGTTAGCTTCTAGCGCTCTGCGTGTATACATATACGGGCGCCACAGATGCCCACGTATATTTCAACAAGAATTTACTTTGCTGCCAGACGATAACGAGTCAAGGATACGATAGCAATACAGGACGATACGAATTGGCTCACAATCATCCACAGATTAATAATTCCAGGTAGTTCTTCACCATCCCGAGCCGAGTGGGTTCCCCTACTTACCCCTTAGCTTCCCCTTTAAAAAAATCAAGGAAGACTCCACTTCTCAGCATAGTTCAGATGGATAGCGATAGAATACCCTTCAAAATAAAAGCCTCTTGTAGTACTATCGACGTCCGCTGATTACATGACGTCACCGGATCATATTGAAATAGTTCTCCTTCTTGCAACTACGCATAGGTTACTAACCTATAAGTCATACTAGCAATCAACTTGACAGACTCTCAAGAACGCCTCCTAGTGACCGCCCAACAGAGACTCGGTCTGTTTGCTTTGACCCAGTGTCCGCTCGTAGACAAGCATCACGTCGCGCACGTTAACTTCTATTGACTTAGAGATAAAGCAGATGCTTCTAGGTCTAGCGGTACCGACAAAATACAAAATGCGAATGATGTTGCATTGGCTTGGTTTTGGGGGAAATGGGTGAAGATTTATCGCAGAGCAATTTATAAAGTTGCATAGCTCGCATGGCATGGAGTGCATGGATCACATGGAGTAGCATGGAGCTAAAGGGGGAGCTTCTTGCGCCCCTTAAAGCTCTGCGCTCCATGCACTCCATGCTACTCCATGCACTCCATGCACCATGCGTGCTATAAACTACTCTATTATCAGCTCCATATATCAGAATCATTTATATATATATAAGGCTCCACAGGTCGCACGGCATGGAGTGCATGGACCGCATGGAGCTGCATGGAGCTACAGGGGGCGCCTCTTGCCCTTGCGTCCCTTATGGGACTGCGCTCCATGCTACTCCATGCGTGCTATAAACTACTCTGATACATTAAATGAAGAGGCGCAGCAAAGTCTTCTTGTTCTTATAATGTAAGTAAATTAAGATGTATGTAGATTAAGAAGTAGAAGTACTCCCGTGCTGTCTTTGATATGGATATTAGGTAGAGGCACTCGTGCTCCGTTGTTCTTAATTTAGCATAGTCCGTTAGAAGATGTAGATGCTTCATCATCATCTAGAAGAAGTAGCAGATAATATTATTGCTCCTATTCTTCCTCACGTGATTGGTTGCTGTGTGCAATTATTATTAAACTTAAAGATGGTGATGACGGTGATGATGATAGATGCAGAACAACGATAGGCCGGCGCAAGAGCGCTACGATGGATCGATAGGAGTAAATTGGTGAAGCACAGATATTCTGAAGCGTTATAAACACGAGTAAGCTACGGCGAAAATTAAGGGGGCTGAATATAGTTCGAAGATAATTAAAGAGCACACGAAAAGCACAGCTCCCGAAGAGCGTTTAATTATACCTAAACCGAGGGGGCGCGACCGATAAAGAACGAGGAGACAAGGCCACCGGCCACGTGGCCTTTCTCCTCAGTGGAAATACAGAGAGACACTCGAGGAACAAACGGAGCAGCGAGCGAAATCACAGAAACAGACCGAGACAGAGACCGACACCCGAGCGAAGCCGAGCCGGCTAACAACAGAGCGCGAGGGTGCCGGGGCTTCTGCAGTTGACAGCACGCCGATCCGTGTCAATGTTTGGCCGGCCGGCCTCTGAAAGGTGAAGCGCTGGGAGCAACCCAAAGGAAACTGCACAAGAACACAATCAGCGCTGGGCAAGGTCACCCCAAAAGTACTTGGCGGGCGTATCTACCACGGAACAAAAAAGCCCCACTGATCTGCGGAGGCACACAGCTGAAACAAGGCACAAACGCGGAAAACTATTTGGCTTTTACACTGCCTCAAGCCGCTAAAGAGCGGGGGGAGGTGGGGTTCGTCAATGTTTTTAGCCGAAGCCCCTACACATCCACCCAGGGCAATGGACGAGCGAAGCCAATCACAACACCAGGGGACAGAGGCTGAGGACAAACGAACCAGCACACGAAACAACCAACAAGCCCAAGGAGATGGCGCGGAACACAAGAGACAAAAGACACACACAGACACCGAACGACAGACCGCCATCGAACATATCCACGGGCGCCTTGGCCTCATCATCTGCAGCCAGTCCCCCCACACACCACCGACCCACACAAAGACAGACGCAACACAAAAGCCCAGCCAAAAGAAACGAGCCACGCCACGGCCTGCGCCTGTCGTCAGTCCTGCCACCTCTAGCGAACAAGCGCCAAAGTAAGCGCGCAGCCGAGAGGGGCGCGAACGCCGTACAGCGTTGGAGGCCAATACGCGGGCGCTGTGCGCATCGGCATCTTTTACGGCTTCGGGCCTACCACTTCGCAAGGGATCCGCGCTCAAAACCGACTGCAGAACCAGCGACACATCGGCGCGCGCGCGATCTACGACGCGACCCTTCTCAGAATAAGAATGAACACACCAAACAAGCAAAACCACGCACGATTTTCACAACCTGGAGCGGCGTCGTTTTACTCCTGTCGTCGCGTTTCTCTCTATCGTCGGGGTCGCTCAGTCGGGTCAGTTTAATAGGAGCAAACGCCTGGCGCAGCATCAACCCATGACGGCCGAAGAGTCTGCGTAGGTCCAGACCAATAGGGCAGGGCGTATGGCGGAGAGGATATGCATTATCGGACTCTATGCAGGTGTATGTATATTGTTCCTAACGTAGGGTAGTCCGTTGCGCTTGTCCCTCTTCAACTTCGTAAACGGATCTTCGGGGACTTCCTCTTTCTCCGACCAAGCTCTACCAAGAGGCGTATTCAATATATCGGATTATATTAGAAGTAGCGGCTGCATGCTGCACATTAAGTGCTGTATGGGGTTGCATATCCATGAATGTAAGGTCGCATATCAATGCACTAAGGCTGCGCATCAATCTAAGGCTGCATATCAAATGAATGTAAGGATACAGTGTAAGGCTGTAAGGTGCTGTAAGTTGCATATCAATGTAAGGCTGCCGCAAAGTGCTGTAAGGTTGCTGTGCCTATGATCTAAGTGAGTGCTGTAACTTGTTGCGTATCGATTATATCTATTCCTTTCCCCCCAATGAAAGGCGATGATTCTAGATTGCACATGATCTACATTCATTATTTGAGTCTATCTCCCTTCCTTCCCCTCTGCAAGGATCCTAGAAATGTGCTTGCATGAGGGGCGTAAGACGCGGCGGCAAAGGTGATGGATCAACATATCCATATGCTCTTGATGAATCATTTAAGTAGAAGATCATAGGTCAACTTGTTTCAGCGTTTGTTTCAGGTTCTCATTCTTAGTAGCGACGAATAGATCCTAACTTCAGCGTCGAAAAGTCGGCTTTGAATCCTGCTGCTGCAAGCCCATCGACTTACATTAGATGCGAATGGACTAGACGGCGACTAATCAAAGACTAAGAGCTAACCCTGCACTCGAACATAAATAATCATTCAAAGCGAACACATAGATAGGTGAGAGAGAAAGAGTGGAGGAGCGAGAGGGAGGGGACAGATCAGAATCAGAGAGAAATGGGTAACAGGGTAATTCGTAAGGTTTGCCAGCTCGCATGGCATGGAGTGCATGGACCGCATGGAGCTGCATGGACCTAAAGGGGGCGCTTCTTGCGTCCCTTGGAGGTCTGCGCTCCATGCACTCCATGCTACGCCATGCGCCATGCGTGCTATAAACTGCTCTGGCAATAATCATAACGAAGACACAAGGAGGAGGGGAACGGGAGGAGAAATAATAAAAAGAAATACTGTGGCACCCTATCACTCAACCGACCCAGAACCCAGAAGCCGGACCAAAGCCCCAATAATGAGAGGGAACCGACGTGAGGAGCGTGGCCAGGGTGGCGCGCATTGACTTTCTGACATTAGAAAAAACGGAAAACCTTGTGAAAATTCTTCTTGTGCTCTTCTTTACTTTCTTTATTTTCATCGTAAGTATTTGTGTTCTTATTGATTCACACAAATACTTATAGGTTTTGAGGGCCCTCGTTCCAGCGGCCGAGCCGTGGTACCGGACGAACCTACAGGATGGCCCGATCAATGTTATGTCTAGTGGTATGCTTCAGATTCAGACTCAGTCGTGGTGCCCGACGTTCTATTTTCTTTTCCTGGCGCTGCTAGAGAAGTGGCCTCAGCTTCGGCGGCCCGCCTTGATAAATACGCTATCCCTCACCTTATATAATCTTATTCCGCGTAAAATAGTACTAGCGCGCTCTGCTATAATTGTTTTGCTGTTGTGTCTAGTGCTAGTACTACAGTACAATAATGCGGCTGCATTCAGCGTGAGAAGATTACGAAGCGTAATTTGTTCAGCTCTGTTTCTGGGATCACCCGAGCTTCGGGCTTCTCCGCCTCTTATGAATGTTGTTTTTTTCATCTAGCGAGACCATAAACAGCTACCCATATTTTCCCTTCAGTAGTGCTAGTTCTAGTTGTAGCAGTTGCAGTAGTGTACCCAATCGACGTTACAAACGTTCGTAGAGCTTGAAAATTTAGGGAAGCAGTCTCTCTCGATGGTCTCTCTGATAGATGCAAAAAACAACATCCATACCTGTGCTTTTCCTCGTCGGTTTTTCGTCCTCGAGAACGAGTGTTCGTGTTGCACAACACCAGAGCCCAGGTAATCTATCTTAGATGCTGCTTGAGATGATTGATCGACAGGGATAAAAAACAGCTGATTCCTATTTCTTGTTGAAGCTTGTACATTATAGTACTTTTGCGATCGTGTTATAATCTCAAACAAAGGAGACTCAGGCCCGCAATGTGTTGGGGATAAGGAGTAGCCTAAGAATATCCGAAACAAAAAGCGAAACTAGCCTTCTAATTATTCCGTTAATCGTTACAACGTGCCAATAGTGTTCTCCATGTGCCAGTAGCGTGTGCAAGAATCTGAAGATACCCGAACCCTCTTCTATGATGAGCCTTAACTATCGCTTCTGCCGCAAACAGTTTTCCGTCGGGACTTTAGAGAGCCTATCTCCCACGTCCAGTACGTGGATGAAATGATATTAGGATAAGATAAGACTTGGTCCGCCATCCACAGTCTATTTACCTGCATACTCAAACGGCGGATATGCGCAGCCCCAGAAGGACTACCAACACTTGACCATCTTCAATCACATTTTTTCTTTGATGCTTCAGCGTCAACTAATGATTGATATTCATCTACTTTTACCTCCTTCGTGAAGAGACGGCGTGTAGTTTTGAGCTGTTATTTAATAGTATCTCGTATAAGCTATATCGAATTGGGAGTTTCGAGAAGTTCTGCACTCCTTGCCCGAGAGTCTGGCTTTTTTTTGAGCATGAAGTCGGACGAGTGACGGACTGGACTCACGACGATGATTTTTTTATGCTTGACACGATGAGAGAGGCAAAGAAGCTAGACAAAGAACGTAGACGAGGAAGCGAGTCGATGCATTTGATTACCGTCATTTTGTTAACTTTCCCTTTGTTTTCGATCCGTCAGCACTTCGTCTACAGCTGGCCTCTGTTCTGCTTTTTTAGGCGTTACATCTAAGGCGTAGAGTGACGCAAGAAATTTACTCTGCTGATGGTCTAGCATGCGCATGCTCCTGCTTACGGCGTTGCGTTCTGCCTTCTTTTTCATAGGAAACAGAAAAAAAATCGCTGCTATCTTATCAAAGAACTAAAGTAGTCAGCGCCTTCGTTAGTTTTCGTCTACGCTCTGCGTCTCTGCGTCGTGTTTCTCTCTCGAAACGCTTCCAGCTTCCATGGCCCAGCCCTCTAAGGCTCTCCCTCTTTCAGGTCTATGACCTTCTGACGCAGTTGGTAGCCGCAGCACCCGCCAAGGAGTGCGCGACGTCGGCCACCATCCACAAGGGTGGCGATGCCTCTGCGCTGAAATAACTCATGCGCAGTATGGGCGAAAATAAAACGCAAGTCCATACTGATTTGCTCACTGTGCCGGACGTGCTCCGCCGCGATTTTTTGGAGATTTATGAAAGTGAAAGGCTTAACGCTGCTGCGTACCAACCACCCCAAGCCCCTACGCTGCACCCCACGGATTTGCCTACTTCCGACCCATCTGCGCCTTCTTCGTCAGAGCTCCCAGCGAGCTCAAGCGGCTGCTGCTGGTAAGTGTCGAACTCTTTGCGTGAGAAGCTACCCCATACGCAACCGAAAAGCTTGAAGGGAATTCGTCACATTCATACCCCGCCGCGTTTCCACTCCCGGCAGGTTCTTCTTCCGATACCAACATCGACGCAGAAGCACTCAAGCAAAGAACAAGAACCAACCGCCTTCGCTATCAGCGAATCGCCGGAGGCTACCGACCACGACGATGAAAAGCGCCAGCACGACCGAGCAAAACGCTGGGGAAAAGCCTGCCTCTACGAAGAAAATGGCGAAAGTGCGCAACCCAATGAAAAAAAACACAAACCAACTGAAAGCAGCGACGAAGGCTGCCAAAGTACTGAAGAAGGCAGCCAAAACACCGGGGAAAGCTGTCAAAAAAATGATGGCCATGGAAGCGGAGTGGCTTGCTATATAACTTCCCCACTGTGCCTGTGGCTGTGGCTCGCATCGCTTTCGAAGGCCAACGATAGACGCACACTCATCAGCTTCTGACTTTAGAACGCAAGGCACCACGCTCATGCCAGTAAAATAAAAGCAAAGCGATCAAGTTCGAGAATCAAAGCGCAGCAGTCGGGTCGATGGCTCTCATTTTCCATCCATCCAAGTAGAGGCCTTCGAGCAATATAGAAAAAGCAGGCAGGTAATACGTACGGGAACAGTAAGCGAGTACCTCGCTGGGTGATATGTTAGAAAAAGCGCCAGTAAATCACTGCGAGTCAGCGCCATTCTTTACGAATTGCATGCCATGGAGAGCCCCCAGACGGGCCCAGAATGCATGGCGCCACAGTTGTGACGAACTTCGCACACGGTTGGGGATCAAGATCAACACGAATGCCACAACAAAGCCACGGCACCCCGGTGGGCTATCAGCTTAACCAGCCCGCAGCATACCATACGCGTGCAGCTTGCCATACGCATAAAATAAACGCCAGAAGCATCCAAATGACACGACGCCAAATAAGGCCGCACAATCAAAGGGGGAGCCGTCTCACATCAGCGCGCAGAATTTGCATCATCTGGCTAACGCGTCGAGCATTGCGCGCGTGTTCTCTTGCATTTTTTGCAAGCGACGCCATCGGTGTCGACAGTTCAGCCGATGCACTGCGCGCGACATGGGAGGAGCTTGGGAAACCGGACAAAAAAGCAAAACAAAGCCACAAAACGCGTCAGAGTTGCGTGCTTCATTGTTATGCCATCGAGGTCAGGCCTGGTCTCTCTTTTGCTCTCTATGCACAGAGTTCAAATGTTCCGCGTTTTCTTCTGCTTTCTTGTCGTGTCTTTGCTGCAAGTCATGCCATCAGCGTGCTTCTTCCGGGGCAAAAGATGTCGCACATGCGCCGGCGCCAGCTGAACGGGAACGACGACGGAGACACGTGCGGCAAGTTTCTTTTTGGAATTGGAAACCAAAGAAAACAAAACACCAGCCCAGCAATGCGGCTGGGACGATCTTCACGGGCGCGAGCACTGTCCACGCATGAGCATGAAGCACAGGAACACTATGGAAAATGGGCACTACTGCGCTACCATCAAGATCAACCACAACGCGCCAAGACTTTTGCTGCTTCGTCAGTGTTAACGTATAAGATTCTCACCGCATCGATCTACTCCTAACTCGCGAGCCAGCGAAGCCGTGCTTCTTATGCACTCGCTTCGCTGATAGCAATCCTAAAACCAGCGGAACCATCCAACCAAGCCGCTCGCTTTGGACTATGCTACTGCTTTAGCCGCTGCGAGATTCAATAAGCCACGGCCACGAGCTCAAAGCGATAAGCGCTGCGCCTGTTTTACGGTAGAAGGCAGAAGCCTTGCAGCAGTGCAGCACTTTGGCCCCCCTTCAGGCTACCCCGTTGCGCGGTTTTTGTATCGTGGACGGAGAAGCATGGACAAGCTTCCCCGCGACGGTTTCGCCAATATCTGAAACAGCGCAGCCCGCTATAATCTCAACCCGTTTGGCGCAAGCCCGTCAAAGTGCTGGCTTATCGAATCCAGGTAGTCCGTACGTGCTACAAGTTTGCTCTCTGTTAATTCGCTAGCCAAGTCCTTCCCTTTAAGTGTTCCCTCTGTGTGAGGCGTTTTAGCAAGTTCTCTCCCGATCGTGGGGCGGTCGCTGTTTTTGTTTTTCTGATTCGCTCGGCCTCCAAGATAGTTCCAATTCTTGCGGCCAGCAGGCTCTTCAAGGTTTTCACTGCATTGGACAAGCAACACTGTGGCAGGAGCTAGTCTGGGCCTCTTGCGTATACTGGTCAACATTTTCGAGCGGGTGCGTTGTCTCAATCTGGTGTGAATCAATTATCTTGCGCGCAAGAGTTTGCATCTCCTTCAAAAATGTCGCACGCAGCAACTGTCTGCAGCAGCACCAGACCCGTCGGGTTCTGAACTTAGTGGCCTCTCTTCTGCTGAGTAGCAGTTTTCAACTTTTTCAGCAGTATACCATACTGCTGGGGCTTCGGCTATTGCGTGGCTCCTGTATGACTGACCGAAGACGCGGCGCATATCTCTCACGCGCGTCGCGTGCAGTCAGGTCGCGTCGCCTGGGTTCTTTTCAGTTGATTCGTGCGAAGGCTCCTTGCTCTGACGCGCGCAGCCCTTTGCTTGGCGATACTTTCACGCGCGGCGCTTGTCGTCAAAGCAGCGCACTTCTTGCTGCCAATCGTTGGCGGGTAAGTATTGCGCATTCCTTCTTGTCTCTGCAGTATTTCCCTCCTCCCTCTTCTTCCCCTTTTTCCTTAAAGTCATGCACTTTGCCAGTAAGTACATCAGAGCCCAGCGGTCTTGCTTTCTAAGTCTAGGCCTTATACTTACACGAGACAGCCCGAGGCGACTTAATAAACTCAACAGCAGCGCAGGGATGTCGTCATCCCTGCGCTAGCCTGTGATATCTTCTACTATACGAAGTATAAAAATAACGTAAGCCTAAGCGTAGTTGTATAATAAATAAATACGAAGTATAAGATGACTTTTAGGCCTTTTCTTCCTTTTTTTGTAGCGTGTTCTAAAGTTTGTAAACCTAAGGAGAAGAGAAGCATGCGAAGAACTACTACAGTACTAGTTTGCTTACAGGTTGTATGCAGCCCAATGAGATCGAAGATGTAGTTACAGGGAGAGGGCGGCATGTAATGAGGTCGACGCGAGGGTTACAGGTTATGGGAGTAGAGCTACGCGTCGCTCGCTCTAGACTAGTATCGAGCAGTCAATCAATCAGGGCGCCTCGACAGGGCACCGACCTCCCCGCAGCTGCGACGTCCGATTAGAGTAATCAAATATAACAGACAGTAGTCAAGAATAATTATACATGGAGCAAGAGCCGTAAGCATTCCTGATGCCACCGCTCCCGACAGAAATAGACATCGAAAGGGGCAGAAATGTAACATGCCCATCTTAGAGGAGGGGGAGTAGGAGGAGGCTCATCTTCTTCATGGTGATCTCACTACTAGTAATAGAAGATACTCATCTTCTATTTTTGGTGGGTCGCCTTGTTTTCTTGTTGTAGCTTTCTCCTCCACCTTAAAGAAGATGATACTTTGATGGAAGGGACCAGCACTAAGCTAAGACTTATGAGGTGGGAATATCTACTTATATTCATTGTTGAGTATCTTCAACATCGTGTGTGCACGACAGGCACGAAAGAGAGCAAGCAATCCTTACACTTACACCCATCCCCATGGCCTGGCTGCTGCAGTAAATAATTTCGTTTAATTCCTTGTTGTAAAAAAAATACGTAGCTGTTTATACATATATGAGACGAGGAGACTTCATATTTTTTCTATATTTTTCAATTGTTCATAATTATCATTATCCATTTGGAGTTCCTTCTCTGCGCCCTTCGCAATCTTGCGCAGTCCCACCTCGTACCCCACCTGCTTAGCGCGAGCGCGACTTACTTAACTCTTCTACAACTACAACTAGTAGTGCCTAGTAATGTTCTTGTTCGATAAAGATGAGCTGAAATATGCAAGCAGCTACATAAAATATGCGAAATACTCAAACAAGAGCAACGCAATGACTCTGATGTTTCAGTTGGCTACTCGCATATTTTCATCATAGTTACTTAGCCCCTAGTAATGTAAATAGATTGAGAGCAGGTCCCTAAAGCAATGTAAATTGAGAGGCGCTCCAAGGTACTACTCCATGATCTTACTGCATGTACAATAAAGGGAACAATGAATGGAGTATATTGAAGAATCTTTCAATCTTGTCGCTGCCCCTTGTTCTACTAGCACAAGTATGGGGATTCACATTCAATCACGTTCCATTATATTAAAATCCACCTAGAGCAGAACAATAAGTGGCACTACATTAATCCACCTACAGAAGTGGCATTATAATCCAACCTAACCAAGTGGTCAGTAGTAAGTTGATGTCCACCGCGACAACTAGTTCTAGTTGTAGTTTTAGTAATTAGTAGGAGTACTTGACTGATCGTATCGTACCGGAGTATGATCGTACCTCTCTCATCGTAGAAGTACACCAGCAGTACTAGAGAAGATTATCATTAACTTAAATTTGGTTTTCTAGTAAGGGATTAGCCTAAGACGAGTAGATAAGTAACCGATAACTTTGGTCCATTTTGTAGATGGAACCTCTTTTCCAGCACTTGATGTTCGGGTCTATGAAATACGAGTTGAGTTCTTATAAATATGCAACATACTAGCGTCGACAAGAAGAAGAAGAAGACGAAAATCTAGCATTCTGACTAAGAAGCTACTTCTGTAGTTTCCCATAGCTTGCGGAAAGAGTTCTGTACTGAGTTTCTCCATTGAATCGAACGCTTGTCCTTGCGTCAGGAAATCAATGTGCGAACACTGTCGCCGCCCCTGTGGCGGGTACAAAAGTTAGAGGTCCTCGGGTTTTGGTGTAAGTATCTTCGCTTGTTGGCCCGTTTGCTATGCAGCTCTTCCCCCTTGGGAGAGTCAAAACAAACGGTAACACCAACGCCTAACGCCTACCCTTAAAAGAGGGCACGGATCGCAGCAATTTGGGCACATACTTCGCTGCCATCCACGTTTCGGCCCTCTTCCACAACGCGGAAGATGTTCCTTTTCCTCTTCTTCTCAGTTGTTAAAGCAAGAACCGCTATACTTATTCAATAGCACACTAATACTCCTAAAGATGAAAGTTCTGTATTTACCTAAGTCGTGCCCATATTCTATATCTAATAATAAGATGATTGAAAGCATACCTGACGAGCCGTTATTCCGCTTCAAAAAGAGGCCAAGGATGACGCTGAAAATGCTCCAGAAGATGTAGCCTTAAAGTTGTAGTTGGGTTCTGTAGTGTGGCGGCACTGCACTTCTTAACTGCCCGCAAATTAGAGCTCCTATCGTGTAGTAATTGTAGTCTTCCTTTATTAAGACACACTCAGGACGACGAGCCAGTCACTAAAAACACGATAATGAAATATTATCGATTGAAGTAAGAGGCTGAGGCTAACCAATGCGTACCAATCACTAGGTCTGGTTGAGTGACAACTTAAAAATACCTTTTACTACATTCACCTCACAGCGACTTACCTTCTATTTTCACCACTGAAAGTGAAATAAATTTGCTCTAGATCCCCAGATATAATTGACTGAAGACTCCTGGCCTTAACCAAACGGGTGTCGCTTGACGGACAGAAAATTAGAACACGCGTCACCTCCTTCTGCGCACTTACAGCACTTTCACGGGCGGCCTCAACAGTTTGTCTGTTTGTTTGTAAACGCCTACTTTCTAATGTGGCCTCAACAGTCTGTAAACACTTAACTTTATTACATTTACATACTACCTTTTAATACTTGCTGAAGCTGTGGCTTCCTTTTTTCAATTTGTACACCACGTAGCTAGGCAATATAGGTTGTACAACAAACTTAAACAAAAAAGGCACAGGCTAGAAGTATTTTCCTAATATAAATATTAAGTTTCAACGAAAGTAAACAAATGGCACCCGTGTGCTGTCCCTGAAGTAGATGGCGCTGCTAAGAGCAACCCGCAACCAGTCAATATGCGGCCGCCTAACGAGCGGCGGCGCTGGACAACGGAGGCACTAAAACAGACCCAGGGCCACCTCTGGACTGTGCAAGCACGCCTGTGCTCCCGCTGACCTAGCCCACTAAAGATCATCCAATCAGTCAATCGATCAGCTTGCCTCCGCAGGGCCCGTAGAGATAAGTTCTGATAGTGTTCATGACCAAAGCAAAGACCCTTAAGAATGAACCTTTGTTCTTAAGAAAATGGGAACGGATAAATAGTGCACCACGAATTTCGATTCTTCTGGCAACTGCCGAGTAGCCTTGATTAACGCAGTCGCACTCCCCGGAATGTTATTCATTAAATAGTTTTGCTCCTCCTGTACTTGTGGTGCTTGTTGTTAGAGCGTTAGAGTAGTTATTTTCACCACTGAAAGTGGAAATAACTTAGATCCCCATGAATAGTTGCTCTTACTCGTACGCAGAAAACTACTTTCTTAGGACGATAGGCGGCCGTGTAGGTACCTGAGCACGTTGTGGCTGTGGACATGATAGATTCAAGTGGCTAGGATGAATCGGATTGAAGTGGAAAAGTACTAGCTAAAAACTTGTTAAGTACTTGTGAGTGCACTTTTTCATCCTGTCAGATCCATGCAAGCTTGTTTTTAATCTTCTTCGGAGAGAAAAAGTAGACCCAAGCAAGGTTCGTTGGATGAACCTCCCAGGAATCAGAGTGATGGCTAATCTATCACGTGTAGGAGCTGTAGCCTTAAGATTGTGCTTGTCCTTGAAAGTATTCTTCTTGTCCTTGCTGTTGATGATGTGCTAATTGCTGTTCGCCTTGTTGTAAAAATTGTTGTTCGCCTTGTTGTACCCCTTGTTCCGGAGGGTCTTTGGGACGGTCAAGATCGGTCTTGAAGGTTCTCATCCTTCGAGTCCGACCAAGACTAGTCTCCGCTTACTTTAGAGGAAGATGAGGACACGACTTCTAGACTACTCCCTGATCCTTCATTCCGATCATGATAAACATTCTCAGTAAAACAAGGAGTAATAAACTCTTTCAGCTTATTTGCCTTTGTTGAGAATGTCAAATTGAGTCACAAGAACTTTCCGCTACATCTTCTTTGATAGAATAAGAAGTATATATTTGTTCAAAAACAAAATCATAAAAGGGATGACAATCCTACTTATCCTCGATAACAAGAATAGGGCCGACGTGGTGCCTTAAGAATGTTGAGGAAGCTGTTGATCTTCTTCTAGAAGTCCTAGAAAATTCGGCGTCATCTACGTCGTGCACAAGAACTTCGGTGTCATCTCTAAAGTAAGCATGTAGACCTCTTCTCGATCTCCCAGGGGCTCTATCTGCTCCTCCAGCACTAGTATCTGCTCCTCCGTGCGTAGTTTCATTAGAGCTGCCTGTAGAATAGTGGAGACCCTATCCATGACAGCTTGCAAGGATCATCAAGCAGTAATCTATCTGGCAGATTGCCTATAACGGTTAGGAAATCGATCCAGAACCTAACCTAACCGTTGTAGGCAATCTGCCGTCGACCTCCCATTTGAAGCAAATTGTATCTATATTTATATGTTCCAATGTTTTCAGGGGAGCGCCTCCCCCCGAGCGTAGAGACGGTCCAGGGATGAGTGAGCACAATATTATATTTTCGGCAGATTGCCTACAACGGTTAGGCTAGGGGTTACCTACAACGGTTAGGCTAGGTTATAGTATGATGCACATCGACCTCCGATTATATCCATTAGAAGAAAGAATCTCCTCCCGACTCCGCCGTGACTGAGTACTCATCCTATATATGATTCGCCAAGGAGGTATGGAGGACGTTCTTCACCTTGTTCTTTGGCGAGAAGATTAACATAATTATTTTCTATGTAGTGTAAATACTTCCTAGAGCAGATGGATTGCGCCGGGTAGCCTTAACCACGTCATTGCGTGAAGGGATAGACCTAAGAATAGCGGGAAAGCTAACCAGTTCTTGCTTGACGTTTACTTTATGATCATGTGCTCTGTAATCCATCGTCAAGTTGTACTAGCTGCAAACTCTTTACCTTAACATCATCAGCTTTAGGTGTAAACTCTTCTTCGACGAAAAACGAAGAAGATGATGTTTCGTTAGTACTACTCCTTCGCACTTCCCCGAACGAACTCGGGCGATTGTCTTCACGAAGACTTCTCATACTGCCACCGCTATCATTAGAAAGACGAGTCGCGCCATCATGATGCAATACAGTTGTACTAGATTTTTCGGATCTATTTGGCAGCTTGCAGCCTATTAGGATTTCCCTGATATACTTGATTTCTATTTCATTCATTCACTCATAGCACATTCACTCATAGTTGCCTATAATTACTTAATATATATTAATAAATAAAAAAGTTGGTCTTACCGTTATAATACCCTTACCCCCCCCTTGAGCCCCCCCTTTGAACCGTTACGCCGACCCTTATGACCCCTACGCCCCCCCTTGCGATACCCTTTGAGACCCTTGCGACACCCTTACAGCCCCCCCCCCATATGAAGCAGGCCACCCCTCCCGATTTCTCCCCCCCTTGCGACCCCCTTACACGTTCGCGCCTTTCTTCAACCTCTTCACCGTGGAACTCCGCAAAGTGCGCGCGCTCCTTCATACTCACTGACAGCGCCCCCCCTTGCTTGATGGTGTTCGGGGTGTCGCGCCTTTTGATCGTCACCGCGTGCCGCTCTCCCGTGGAAGTTGTCAGCCTTTGGATCATGATCGACAAGAGACGCAGAGCGTAGCAGAGTTCACACGGGTCCACCTTGCAAGGGGGCCGCGCTCTATCATAGTTGTCCCGTCTCTCTCTATCTGCTTGCACAGTAAACAAGAACAACCAAGAGGAAGAAGATTCGTCGCGCATCTTCAAAGCCCTGGGTTGCGTGCGTGTCTCACATGTGGAGACTTGGGGCCCGGCTGCTGGTTCGGTTTGGACGGTGCTGCTTGTATTTGCAACACTTGCGGCCGCATGTCTGACAGATGGGCAACCGATGGGGCGGACTATGTGCCTGTCGTCTAAAATGTGCTGCCTGCTATTGATTGGGCGCCCGTTCAGTGTCCGCTTTGTGGATGCCGGCCCTTTGCAGAGGAGGGGGGCGCGCCGCTTCCACCACAGCACCAGCGCCGACGACCGGCTTCCATGCTGTTGCAGCGGTGTACGTGGGAAGTGCCCGCCTCTCTTTCCCAAATGATGCTGCTGCTGGTGTCGCGGGTCAAGAGGGAGAGCTTCCTCCTGGCGCTGTTCTTACTGCAAACGGAGAACCACGCGAAGGAGGTGCTGAAGAAGCGAAGGGAAAGGCAAAGGCAAAAAAGGCCGCGGGGGGAAGCCAAAGGCAAAAGCCAAAAGCAAAGCGAAAGCCAAGGCGATGGCGTGCGCTGCGCCATACTGAACTCACGCCACACAATAACAAGGCGGACCGACGTGCTCCATCCTTGTGCATTTTCTTCGCCAGGTGTTTGCCTGCGGCGTGCCCTTTCCATTTTCTTCAGCGAGGGCGTCGCTCTGTCCCCTCACGCATTACATTTTGAAACGCCCCCCCCCCGTGCACATGTGGCACTCCCCCCCCCCGACCGAACCGACCTTAGTGCTCAACTTCGCAAGCAGTCGGTAGTCCTCTGCTAGACCCGCCTGGCAGCTCTTTATATTCAGCCTCATGACGTTCGCTACCTACTGCCCATGATCTTCGTCTTTCTCTATCTCTATCTTAAATAATGCACCCAGCACGCACCCCACTAGTTTCACTCATTCACTTTCACTCACGACTCATACTCAATTTCATTCACAGCTCATGCATTCATGAGTTTCCCCTTAATATTGACAGAAGATCCCAGATCAACCTCCGATCCGCTGCGTCCTAATCCTATCTTCTGAATGCTTCCACTCATTGAGAATGTCCATACGTAGGGGAATGTCGTTCCCCCTCTTTGGGCCTTTCTTTCTTAGATGGAACGACATTCCCATATCTTCGTTCTCAATGAGTGGTGCGCGGCATCATACACTGTCATTCCTGCTGACGACCACTGACTGTAACTTCCCCCCGCAATAGTACCGCTCGCGCTTGCTATGAATGGCGCTTTTTCTCCCCTCTAGATGCATACCATCAAGTTCGAGGCCCCCCTTAACTACTTCTAAACTAAGTACTTATACAGTTCTTTCATCAAGGGACCCAAAAGGGGCATCGATCAGCCTCGACGAGGACCATGGTCATCTGTTAAATAAGATGGGAGAAAAAAAACCTTATCCATACTTGCTTTCGGCGACTCTTCACTCCAACTAGTGTGATCCGACATGCCTGGCGAATCATTAGCGAGCATTGGGTTAAGGCTAAGGTTGAGGGTCCACCACACCGCGGCCAGGCCGCACCGGGTGGGGCGAATCGGGTTCGAGTAGAACCACGATTACTGATGTGATGGGCATGAGTAAAAATGCCATAAGTTGCACCAACTTGAACTTCGGGTGTGTGTGTATAAATAAATATGCATGCATATATATAAGGCACTGCCTAGCAAGAGTTTGCTCAAGAGCTGCTTATCAAGTTGTATTCACTAAAGAACTGATATAACGGAGTAGCAGAGATTATAACAATCTCCGACACTCGGCCATATTTGTGTTCGTTACTCGCATATTTCTTTGTCTACTTTAAGTTTTATTTTCGATTAGTTGGCAAGATACACAACATAATGATGATTCCATCTCCGTCGGCGCTTACTTTCAGTGCGTTACTGAGCAACCTGAGGAATCTCTCCTGTTCGCTGGCCACTTCACATCTAAGCTGCGTTTCTTTTGGTCTCGCATTTCTGTTAGAGTGAGATCCCATATTTATAAATGCATCTTGTTCTTCAACAGAGGTGCATCATTGTGCTGGTGCTTCTTTCTCATTTTCCTTGATTATATGAGACACCGTGTCTCACATCAAGAAGCGTCCGAAGATGGATTATCTTCATTTTAAGATGCATCCTGAAGTGGATGCTTCTTTCTCCTTGATAAGACAGGCAGAGCAGCTCCAAGAAGTATTAGTACTAGTAGTAGTAGTGTTATCTTCTACTTATAAGTATACCACTCGGGAGGTATCTATGTATAAGTATACCCGCCAAGATGCGTCCGAAGATAGATGAATTATGTTTAGGGGCAGCCTTAAATTGGCCACGACCGGTCTTGACCAAAGGATCGCCAGCAGTTCTTGCACCGTCAGCACAAGTCTTAGATATCGACCTTTGCATACACCACTGGGTGGAGGGAGCAACCTAGTACGACCTGTTATAAGGGTTTAGGGTTTAGCCGCTTAGCCTACGAGGATAGGACGAAGATAAAGCAAGTAGATGTAGTTGGGATAGGACAGGATAGGATAAAACAAGATCATCTTGGGACTACAGGACACCAGGATAGAAATAAAAAAAGATAGAGGATCGAGGACGACAGAACAACAATACGAAAATATCAATATGCTAGAGGATCAGATGCTAGAGGATCACCATCACATAGGCATAGGATCATGGCGCAACAAGTCGTCTCATTCAAGTCGTCAACATGCATGTAGGTACAACTACAACTGATGTGGAGACTGTAGTAAACTGTACAAAGACACGACCAGCAGGACTAAACTGTTTTAGCGGGTACGGGTAAGACAACCATCGTGAAGGATTTTTACCTCGTGGAGGCGAAGATCAAGCGGGACGATTTGTGCAAGTGCACTTCTTGTTCCATGCATGAGATCGTGGGAGGCACGACGGTGTCCCCCACGATCTCATACATCTTTCACTCAAATCCCCTTATGAATATGAATGTATCTGTATGTTGGACGTTGGTTGTGATGTATCTAGGCCCCTGCTCCACCAGGACTAGGCGACCGCGCCCTGTTATAGGCCACGATGATCCAGCCAAGCCTCCCTCGCGGAGCCTTGATGTAGAATGAGTGTAGAGTGAAGATACATATATAAAATCATGGAAGCCACGTCAACGTTGCAGTTCCTTGGGGGAGGCACGACGGTGTCCTCCACGATCTCAGAGTATAACTACGTACTGCAGGCTATCTTCAGCACTGTATAGGTAACTACGTACTGCTGCCGGTGGGTTAATACAACAACGAAAGGGTAGAAGACTGGCCTTAAAGTAAGGGCGAAACAAGATCACCTCTTTCCCCGGCCCGGACTTTAAGAACTTCGGAATCAAATCTTTCAGCACCTCTTAGAACATGAGCAGCTCCTCTCAATGTCAATGGATCAAAATCATGTTGTGGCGTGTGGACAGGATTGATAAGGCTTAAAAATCTAGTGAAGTTGAAGAGCATCATGCTAACCATGATCTTAGTAGAGGACTAACAAGGCTTAATCATTATGAGCACGCTCATGCTGAACGTCGTCAAATTAATCTTCATACTTGTAGCAGAATATAATAACGCGCACGTGGTACTGGTAACTAGGGAAACATGAGAAATACTTCTATTGAAGAGCCCGAAGTAAAGCTTATACACATATACGCATAGAGCGAAAGCGAAAAGCAAAACAATCGAAATGTGTCAAGTACTTATATGAACATGTTGCCTTAAACTTCAGTATAGCCGTACTTCCGGAAGAGTGGGTCTTTCCCATCGTAGAGAATTTTTTCTTGTTCTCCCCCATTCGTAGAAATAGGATGTTTCGTTAGAGAATCGGTAGCCTAGATAGTATATGTTAATATGAGGCAATTATTCTAGTCCGAGAAGTACAGCATCCGCGTAATGAAGCTGGATAATAAAATAATCCACCACTCATGATGTTTCGTTAGAAGATGCGGTTTCAGTATTTGCATCCAACTTTCGTTGTTTTTACATGGAAGCGTAGATGCATAGTGCACACGACCATTTCGAGTAAGCTTTGGATGACCATAATTTCGAGTGGACCCATGCAATACGGTCGTACTCCTTCATCAGATCGCGGCCCGTAATGCGGTTAGAGCCTAAGATTTAGGATCTCCAGGAATGCTTTTTCAGAAAGAGAAAGAGCAAAAATGAGGGGAAATCAGAAAGACAAAGAACGATCATGAAGTAGAGAACAAAAGCCAAGTCTGAAATAAATGTGAGCAGGGTTGAGCTTGTTCAACATTCTATTTTCAGACCAGCACGTCTAACTATCACAACATCAAGAACTAGTACCAACAAGAACAATAATGCAAAGTAACATGGTACTTCTAGAAGACGAAGCGAAAGCAATCATGAACATGATGTCGATGAAGATGAGCATGATCTCGTAGATCACGATAGTTCATCTTCACTCGTCACATTCTCGTAGATCATGAGGATTTTATTAATGTACTCGTCACATCTTTACAAATACCACTTGCTTAGAGTAGAGTACTCACCTTAATGTGGGAGAGGACCGCACTCAATTGCTCCGCAGTCTGAAACGCACGCGATGCGGCTCCCTGCATCTTCCAAGCATTTTTCACATACAACTTCTCTCTTATGCTATCATCCATTGTTTAGACGAGGCAGAAGTTCTTGCACCTACTTGTGGTGGAAGAGGAAGATGCACTAGTTGTACTTGAGGAAACCACAATTATCATGCGAATTTCGTCTCGACAAACAAGCATTATTAATAGAAAGACAGATTCAGTTTCAGATACTAGACTGTACACTTCTACTACTAAGCTTTGACACAGAGAGAAAAGTGCAAAAGCTCCTGCCCTGATAAACCGAAAGATTATAAACAGTAGCGCTTCTCCTGTACTAGATACTTTCTATTTCAACAACACATATTATTTTTTCAATTTCACCCTCCTTTTCTTAAGCTGAAGGCATTGCGTATTGGTGGTAATTCTTGTACACTCCAGTCCGTCCATCCAGGCCACTAGATGCGCCACCTAGGAGTAGACATCTCATAAGCGGTGCTCTATTTAGACGACCAGAGGCACCGACTGCTAGTTTACCAACTCAGATTGGGACTCAGCAGCAACAGTCGTTGGGAAAGGGATCCCACAGCAAGGGTATGCCCTACTATGCTATCTTCCCTGTAATATTGAGATGCACGCTGAGTGCTGAGCTTGTGAATGGTTCCGGTATTTGGTAACCTGAATTCGGTCACAAGGGTTCTCTTCTTGTTCTTGTGTTCCCTTATGATCAAATGCAGGTTACCAAATACCGGAACCATTCAGCTTGAGGGATGTCAGCAGGAGTCTCTAACTTTAACTTCAATAACTATAATGGACGATTAATAGCAGTGGTGGAGCCAACTACCTAACTAGAAGGTGGAAATTCCGCGTGTGTTTCCCTGGTATCACCTTGCCTAATGACCGTAGGATTTTTTTTTGCGTTATGACTATATGCCACCGCCCTTTCAAGCAATCAATTAACATGTTCAACTATTGTCATCCAAACTACATACTCGGGGCGCATAAGACCGCACATTCGGCCACAAATCTACGTATATCCCACATGATCACGACTAACATCATGGACGTAGATTAATAGCATTAGCATGTGTTAGGAGGAGATTACTCTAGTCAGCGTAGTACTAGTACTGCATCCGCATAATAAGGGATGAAGCAGCCTTAATGTCGGAGCAAACAGACAGGCCACAGCGGCGAAAACAAACGAGAAAACAAAGGAGAAAAGAAACGAGAGGAACAACTAGAAGAGGAACAAGAACTAGAAGAGGAACAAGAACTAGAAGAGGAACAACTAGAAAGAACAAAGTGTAACTAGAAGAGACACGTCCTCTAGACTAACCCAACTGGGCCAAACCACCAAATAGCACTCCTGAAATTCCCTTTCCCTTCCTGAAACTCCCTAATTAGAAGGGATGAAGTAGCCTTAATGTCGGTTTTTTCGTTGAGCCGTCCGTCAGGTTCGACTCACTAGAAGGAGTCGAGCCCGACAACCTCCCGTGTGCGGTGGTCCCGCCACTACTTCTACGGCTAGATGCCGAAGTCCTCTCGTTCGTAGATAGTACTCGCGGCGTCTCTGCTTCCTTGGTTTAGAGCTCACCCGCCCTATCCATCTTGATACGCATCCTGGGTACGCATCCATCCTGGGTGCTTTCGTCTCCCCTTGAAGACAGAGTCTCTACTTCGGGATCAGGATGAATGCTCCAGAACGACCCGGGTCATTTGGCGACCATTTTGGACCAAAAAGGGTCGCCTTAAGGCACCCCCTAGCCCCCACTAGATGGGGCCGCTTCGGTCCTCGCAAAATGACCCGGCAGCTTTTTCTCAAAAAAGGGGTGCAAAAGGCACCCAAAGTGACCCGGCACATTTTTGGCCAAAAAGTGCCGCTTTCGGCCACCCCTTGCCTGGCTCAGACCTCCGCGTTGAAGACAGAGTCTCTATTGAAGACAGAGTCGCTACTTCGGGATCAGGATGGATGCTCCAGAAGATGGATAAGGATAAGCCTTAATTTTTGGAGGCTTCCTTATCTTTCGTGGCCCCCGCGGCTGGAGGAGCTGCTCCTGCTGGTGGTTCCACAGGCACAGACTTCTCTGAAGAAGAAGATTCCTTCATCTTATTTGCCTTAGGAAGATCCTCGTCGGAAGATGAGTCTTCCTCTGTTTCCATACACAGGTCGTCCAAGCAATCCCGTCTATCGCTTTTATCGTCCGCTAGAGGACAACAGCAGCAACTACTTGTACCACCGCCGTCGTTAGAGCCGCATTGGCATCTTCTTCTGACTGTGGGAGTCATTTGTGGAACAAGTCATGTGATCCTTGTTGGCCGCGTCTTTTCTAAGTCGAAAAAGAAGTAACTACCAAGGGCCATCAAGGATCATCACCTACCATGATGTACAACATGATTTACAACTAATGAGACATCGACATGCTTCAGCGGTAGGAGCCTTAACATCGTCTTTTTCACCTCTGTTTTTCTTCTTCTTCTTCTTCTTTTTCTCTTTTTTTTTCTTTTTCTTATCCTCCGCGCCAGCTCCTTCAGTTCCTCCGGGTGGAGGTTTTTGTCCTTCCGAACTTGACGAGGGTGTGCCATCTATGACAGGAAAAAGGGTACTCATCCTCAAGAAAAGAGGCAGCCTCACTCAACTTTGAAAGTGCCACCTAGGATCTTGAGAATCAATAACGATGAGGACACTTATTTTTCCTTTCATACTATCAGGAGATCCAGAAGATGACGGTGCTGCTGCACCAGAAGCATTAGAGCTAGAGCGCATTCTTGATGATCCATTCTACGGCGACTCGTGTGGTCGATAGTTGTACTCCTTCATTCTGGTGGGTATTCGAATAGTAAGTTGGAAGTTGTACTAGAGAAGTAGCCTTAAGATTACTGGCGCTATCTCCTCGTGGTGAAGCCGTGGACGGTTCTTGTCCTGGTGAAGCCGTTGATGGACTCGTTGTATCTTTGGACACACTAGCTGCTGCGGCTACAACTTCTCTTTCTCCAAGAGAGTCACCTCGTCCTGCGTTACTTCTATTAGAAACTGAAACAGGACGAGGAAGGCCTTATCAATAATATTAGTATTATTATTATTATTATTATTTTGGATGCAGAGACTACGACGGACTACCGACCTGAGATAGATGAGGGGAAACTCCTGGTACCGTACTAGCCTTAATTAGTTGTTGGCGAGGCGTCAGCACCTTCTTTTGAACCAGCTCCTTCAAGCTGTTCTTGCGAGGGCTAGCTGCTATTTTTCCTTGCTTGTTCCTCCTACCCTCGCTGGAGTTAGCGCTACCAGGGTTTTGGTGTAACGTCCTGTCTGACATCCCCGGAGGGGGTGACGAGGATGATGACCAATTTGGTGGTCGCTTAGCCCGTTCTCTCCATGGAGAGAACAACGAGGATGATGACCAATTTGGTGGTTGCTTAGCCCGTTCTCTCCATGGAGAGAACAACGAGGATGATGACCAATGTGGTGTCATTCTTTGTTTTCTCCATTAGGAGAGGCAAAAGAAACGACAATAGGAACACCTTTAACCTGAGTACCCTTAATGTGGGTGGAGCCGTCGTCCGAGGAGCTGGAGGAAATAGAAGAAGCTGTTCTGGAGGTGGAGAAGCCTTCCGCGGAGCTGGAAGCGCTGGCAGTTTTGCTTAATGTTCCACTTGTGCCTTTTTTCGCAGTTGTGCTTAGTTGTGCTCCTGTTGTGCCTAGTTGTCCACCATCTTGTCGACTTAGAAGACATATCCATCTTAAGAATAACGATCTGATTTAATTAAACAACAACTTAAACTAACGCAGTTGTAATTATCAACCGGCGGCTCCGGCTCCGCGCCTGCATGTTTTTTTCAGCGTCATCCATACGAGCGAGTAGAAATTATGAAGCAAAGATAGTACCAAGTGCTTACTCAACATACTCAGCGTCTAGGAAAACGAACAAGCAGATGCTTTTGAGGTCCAAACAACAGAAGTAGATGGTAGTTTCTCGTTTGGATCATTTGTCGAACAAAAAGTCTTAACTGTTCCGCAGCATCAGCCGCCACTTTGATCCCAACAAAAGAGGACTGCAGTTGTGCAGCTGAGTGCGGTGGCGAAGAACTCTTCTCTACTTGCCCTTCATTCTGCTGCTCAACATCTTGTTCTTCAACAGTCGTCCTAGTAGTTCTCTCCTGGTGTCCCGCCTCTTCTACTTCTTTATTCTTGAAGGAAGATGAAGAAAGCTCATCAGGTGGATCAACTAAAGTCGTTTCAACATCATCAACATGTTGATGGTCGACTGCGAAACATGTTGCAAGCTGCGTCTGCTCGTCTAGGATCGTCAGTCCGAAAAGAAGGATCATGTATCTTCTCCGGAAGATTCCAACGGAAGAACGCCGCTTCATCGCCAGCATCTCAGAGGGTGCAGAGGACCTCAACATCACGAACAACATCTTTTTAGCTCTGAGGTCTTGTTCAACATGATCAAGAACATCTTAGAAGTGGTCCTCCTCTTGGTGTTCACTTTTATTCGGCGTCAGATAGTATTGACTGTGGAGCAAGGTGACAAATACCACTAAAAAAAGTCGATAAGTGATTTCGCATTCCTGAAATTTTTGAAAGGCTCCAACAGCGCAGAGAGCGCTCCGTACGTGAATGTCGTGCAATCCATTTATTTCATGACCTTGCCGCTCAGGACGTACACGCGTGACTCTACAGACGAGAACTAATTGGTGTCAGACTCAAAGTTTGACCAAAAGAAAGAACTACTTCTTGAAAGCCTACCTAAAAGCGAGTACTTCATTCAATTTTCAAAAGGTAATTCGCAGTTCCACCGACAGGAATGGTACCATGCTATTCCTGTCCTAGCTGGATAATAATCTCACAAAGTACGCGGAGCCCTGCTCCTCCACGTGCCCTATCATGTACTACCAGACAAACTCTCCTCCCCCTCTCTTTCTCACTCTCATTCTCATCACAATATTCCGTGTAAGAAAAAAAATTGTCCGCAGTTTGGATCTAGAAGATGAAGATCTACAATTTCTGGATGTAGAAGATCTACAACTACTAGTCCTGTAGCTGTACAACGACTAAGATCTTCGGACATTGTCGTACGATGAGGTGGTCTATATTAAAAGCGAGTCGGTGAAAACAGAAACATCACCCGACGGTTGATGCTTGTTAACATTTGCAGTAGTCAGAGTCATCCATTATCCTCATGTCAATGTCATTCACCCACAGTCAAAAAAAAGCTAAAACATGTGTGAAGATATCAGGAACGACAAGTCCATGTTCAGAACGACTCTCAAGAATGATCCGCAGCGACCACACCGAGAAACTCACAACTCAAAAATATCACGCAACGGTTCATATTCATTAAAACTTCTTTTGATGAACTACTTAAATAAACACCTCCTCTTCGTCAACGTTCTTCTTGGAAATATCCGCAAGTAAGTCTTCGAAGACTTTCAGCACCTCATGTCGATGTAGAGGGTCACCATGAGCTGCTCCTCATCTTAGAGAAATAAGAATAGACCTTGGAAACGATGATGAAGCAAGACATTAAAAAATACCTGGAAGGAACGAACAAGCAGGATGTAGCTAGATTGAAAAAATAACAATTTTGTTCTACTTGCGGCAACATAGTAGACTTTAGTTGACTCAGGAAAGTTGAGCTATATCCTTGTGTTATTTCTATTTTCATTTGGTTACTGAGATTGAAAAAATAAAAATACGTCTTGATTGTTCATAACTCCACGGCAAACATGGTAATGTGCGGCTGGTTCTCCTGGTGGCTCCATTCTTGGCATCTTCTGTTAGACCCTGCTGAAGCAACATCAGTGTCAACATGCGGTATGTTCTTGTTTAGGACGAGACAGGGACTTACGACTTACTACAACAACATCATGGGTGTTTCACGACTGACGAGTGAACTAGTGTAAAAAAATAAGTAGTTGCTCGTCTTCATCAATTTGGTTCAAAAAAACTCGAAAAAAAGTCTATAAAGGAATCAGAAGCCATAAGTCGAAGACTTCGAGCTGGTACGACGCCGTCACCATCTTCGTAACCGAAATCCGTAGCCTCTCGATCCCACCCGCTTCCATACGTCATATTCTTCAACGTCGGAGTTCCGATACGAGACTTAGCGGATGCAGAGCCGAGGAGAACATCAGACTAGTACCATACTCGTCTAGAAGTACTTCTTTTTTAGGTCGATCTTCATGTGAGTTTCTAAAAAAACCCTTTATTTGTTCCTCCTTGTCTAGTGGAGAACTTATCTTTGTTGTTCCCAGATCTTCAAAATCAAAGTAACTTCGTGCTCCAGGAGCCTTCAAATTAACGAAGGTGAATCATTGTCATTGTCATTCCAAAGAGGACTACTTGTTCATTCATAACATATACACACGTGACGGGTACCTGCGGTGCCGCAAGGGAGTCAAACCGATACGCATGCTGCATTTCATACAATTCTGCTGTTTGTGGTTGCCCAGCATCTCGAAATGCGTCAACGATGTTTAGTTGTGTATACTCCTTTCCCCTCTTCTTGGTGCTCTGTCTTTTTGCTGTTATAGTTTTTGTTCTAGTATTCGTTTCCCATCGCGATTTGTTGGGACTAGGTCGTCGTGTGAGGACCCCTTTGATACTTGATGTTAAAGCATCGTCTTTACTTTGGCCGGTTTCTGCAGTTCCTTCGTCTTCACCAGTAGTACTAGGTGCGGGCCCTACTAGCATGACCTCGTCTTCTCCAAAATAACTGGGCATACCCAACAGCGTCGACGGAAATGAGACTGAGAGGTCGCGCAGATCGCGAAGCTTGATGTAAGCCAAGAGTTGCGGTAAATGGTGGAGATTAGAGGAGCCGCATGGTGCAATAAAGCCTCATCCTTAAACCACGCAGCTGAGTACTTACTTGAGTGAGTGAATGAATGTGCCTAGCGGCAGGCGTTCCAGCACGATGTTTTTCAAATCGCTGCAATTGTACATGAACGAGCAGTTGTGACAACATACGAGTAGCTGCAGCATGCGACAAAAACTTATTTGTTGATCTAGCCGCAAAAACATCAATCGGTTGTGGAAAAAAGGCAACCCGTGTCAATTCCGGTGTTCCACCAAAGGGCCCTGACAGCGAAAGCCAATGCACTACGTATTTTCTCCGCCATGCGTCACCCCAAATCGTTCTTTTATCATTATCTCCGTTTTCTCGCCCACCTCCTTGTTCATCTCCGTCTCGTTGTTGACCACTTCCTATATACAAGCTCAAGAACTGATGCACGAAGTTGCTGCCTTCACTCAAGGACACTAGCAATGCTGGCTTTCCATTGTTGAATTCGTCAACGTATCGCTCAATATTGGCCTTCACACGCGCAAACGTTCCATCTGGGAGCCATTCTCGCGGAGACTTTCGGAAGTCGTAGACTTGATTTAGACGTCCTGCTTAAGGAGAGCGAGACCTGCACAACTTCTTGAAAAGACGAAGATTGTTTAGGAGGTAAGTAAGTACTAAGACCGAGATGCGGAGTAGAAAGTTACTTCATCTTCGAGATTTCACTAGAGATTCTGCATGGATCAACGACGACGACGCACACGACTCATATACAAGGGAGCTGCGATAATCAAGCTTCTTCAAGGACGTCAGTGAACATTTTCAACACCAGGAGCAGCCTTAATATATTGTTCATTTGTCGAGGAGAGTCGTAGCCAAACTTTGAGGTCGCCACATCAGCAAACTTATCCCACAAGGACTTTACCAGTCCGTCAGATAGCGAAGCTGTCCCCACAGGAATCCTATCGTGCTGCATGTAGGGCTGCACTTCCGTCTCATCGAGAATCAGAGGGGCTTCTTGTTGGGCTTCGTCAACATCCTCTGAGGAATCTGATGAAACTGGTGAAACTGCTGTTGAAGATCCAGCATTCTTTTTCCACCGCAATTTGAAGTTATCGAGAAAGCAATCCGAGACCCCAGGCAAAAGACTCGACACGGAAAGCCAAACTGTGTAGTTTTCCGCTTGGTGCCAACAAAACGGATGCACAACGTCTTTCTTATCTAATGTAGCGTCTATCGTCGAAGCACCCATCCCGCCAATAAAAAGAATCGGATTCTTCGCGATGACATCTCTGGCTATCTTCTCTTCCTCCTGGTGAACTCCACCTACCGCGGTCTCTTCCTTTGCTAAGCCGAAGCTCACCCTCGACGAATACAGAACAAGGAACCACGAGAAGCAGGAGAACAACATTTTTCGCATTTGCATTTTCTATCCTGTTGCCGCGAACGCGACGGACACCTCTTCACAAAAAATATCAAGAACGGATTCGGCTGATAGCTTACACGTAATGTTAAGGCGCAAAGGAGACCTCGAGCTCAATTCAAATGAAAAATTTTCATTCTGAGACGAAGAATGTACAAAAGACGCAAAAAAAGCCCCTTTTCTATGTTCGCTTTTGGCATAGTGTTACTCCATATCCACGGTATGACATCATGATCATCAGCAATGAATTCTGCATCATACACGACATCACATGATCAGTAAGGAAAGCAAGTAGATGAGCACCTCATCTCCTTTGCGCCTTAACATTACGTGTAATCTATCAGCCGAATCCGTACACGTAATGTTAAGGCGCAAAGGAGACCTCGAGCTGCCCAATCATGAGAACACCGCATCACTTCTCGACATTTCTACTTTGTCGATCTTGTAATCGTACTACCTCCTGAGGAAGCACGTTCGGCGATTTACTTCAAACAATCTCAAGCTTTTGTACTACTCGGTCCATTGTGCCCGTCTCTGTGCAACTGCTCGAGAATAGGATGAAGCTAATTGAAGAAGTATCTGTGATGCTCAATCTACTATCCGATGTCGAGAATAATGCCTCCATATCTTCCTCGTTTCCTTATCCTTATAAGTATCATCTCTTAACAACAAAAAAGGATCAGCATTCTGTCTTCACTTGTTGTCTTTGGTATAAAGAAATGGTCTTAAGCTTCAAGGTTTAAGGTCCGCGGCTCTGCGGCCAGGCCGCGCCGTCCGACCAGGTCTTACAGAAAAAGAAAAGTTTACAATAGGATAGGTGGATAGGTTGCCGCGGCGTCACGGCCACATTAGAAAAAAATCTTAAAAATCATACGAAATGCTTATTCTTTGACATTCCCTGTGACTCGATCTTTACTGTCGATGTGGAAACCATACTCGCTCGGAGACGCGCAAATGGCGTGTATTTGTATCCATCCTCATCTTCTTCTAGATCTTCCAGATAAACAGACTGACGAGGAATCTTGTACTGCATTCAAGTCATAAGATGTCTATCGACACGCGTTAAATAAATGGTCTTCTGCTCTATTGATTTGAGCAACGTATTAAGGCACTACATTTTCAACAAATTCTCTTTTGCGATCTACATACATCTACGTTTCAAGGATTCTATGTACTTATTTCTCTAATTATACGAAATCGAAATGGTCTATAAGAAATGGTCTAAACTCACCACTTCACGTCCACGGTGATGTAGAAGTTCTGTGGATAAGTCATAGGAGTTTCGATTTTGAAAGCGCATCCTCCCAGACGCATAAAGAGTCGGTCTTTCCGCGTGGTATCTGCGTCAACATTATTTGCTGTCGTGCATGGACTCTGCGGTGGTGGCGAACTCTGACCTCCAATCTAAATATTTCAAAAATTGTGAAAATATACATGATAGTACTAACTAGGACCGAAAAAGCTATCCCTTCACACGAAATAATAACAAAGAGGAAAAGAATTACTTATATAGAAGTTAGTAAGAAGCCTCTACTACAATCACTTTTCGACACTCTCAGCGCTCCTCATTACCCGTGTTTCTAGGAAGATTAATTGTCCAGAGCATTGTTATGAGCAACGCAAGAACAATGAGTGGTCTCGGTCGTTCTCAGGAAAATTCGGTGCAGCAGGTTGTAAAAGTAGTACCCCTAGAAGTTATCCTCCAACAAAAGATTGACTTCTAGAGTATCTACATTATATTCATCGAAGAAAGAATATCTAAGGGTTTTATGGTTCTTCGATGGTCATGAGCAAGTTGCCCATGACTTGCGCGATGTCGAAGATTTTTACCTCGCAGCCTTTGCGCAAATCCTGTTCGAGGCAGCAAGCGTTCTCGTTGTAGTTCTGCTTCGCATCACCCTCATCGTCGCCCTCACCAGCGATCACATTGGGCTGCGGGTACTGACCCTTCGGGGCATCGGTGAACGCAAAGATCTCGGCATCACCATCAAAGAAACCGGAAGCGGATTCGCATCTGAAAATGGTATTCAAGATGCGAGAAGATAACTCCTGAACGTTGTGGGGATTCGCATCTGAAAACGTTTTTGACGGGAGAAGATATTAACTGAACGCTGCGAATCAAACATAATCATGAAAACGATTCAACAACAACATGATAATGATTATAAACATCTATTTCTATTCGTATTTCGTCTTCTATCACCTAGAACTAGAATTATTTCTATTAGACGTTACAGAATTACACTCCTCAAATACCCCCGGTGCCTTTTTCAAGTAGAAAAAGCGCCAAGGATGGTAATGCGGGATGTAATTCGGTAACCGTTAATATTTTTACAATGTCCACGGTTATGGAGTGCCACTAACTATGCCAAAAGCGACCATAGAAAAGTGGTCTTTTGGCCAAAAAACGCACATAAAGCCCAGGGATCAGTTGGGCAGTATTCCTATTCGTCTCAATCAAAATGAAAAATTTTCATTCTGAGACGAAGAATGTACAAAAAACGCAAAAAAAGCCCCTTTTCTATGTTCGCTTTTGGCATAGTGTTACTCCATATCCACGGTATGACATCATCAGCAATGAATTCTGCATCATACACGACATCACATGATCAGTAAGGAAAGCAAGTAGATGAGCACCTCATCCCCTTCACGTGTTGCCACGGCAAAGACTTGTACTCAATGGACTGTCCTCCACGGCGCCAGGGCTTTCCTTCCTTGTCGATGACCATGACGCGCTTGTTCGTCAAAACAAACAGATCCGGACCAGCTCGAAAGGCCATCTGAACTTCCTTAGAACTAAGGCAAACCCATCTTCAGCAGCATCTTGGGCCATTAAAAACGGAACCAAGAAAGATAGATCGATGCCTGCGAAGATGGATCATTGCTTGTAGCCTTAACTTTCTCCGCAGGAATGAGGAAGGCAGCCAGCATATCCTGCGCCATCTGCGGGTCCAGAGCACGAGCATCATCGCCCTTGATCCAATCCCAAAAGGTCTCTCCCATGGTTTCAGAAGCACCTTTTTTGTGTGTAAGGAGTAAACAAAATGGCTAGGAAGTTCCAAAAAAGAATGTTCTGGCATGTTCTTTCGTCAACTACGGTCGTGCGTCAAAACATACTTCTGCACATGCATGCTAACGCAGATCACTTACTTGAAAAGCTCGTGTCCTGAGCAAAAAGAAAAACGTCCCCCATCTAGTAAGTGTATAAGTATACCACTCTGATCTGCCAATTCGGAGACATCGACGTCCATTTTGGTGAGAATCTTGCGCGAAAGGAAGGCCTGGATCTTCATCACGTCAACCTTGCCTTGCATCAATTCCAGAGACAAATAAGGCTCCCACTGGCATTTCGGGAACATACGGATCTCAACATCCGCATCCCACGTTCCGATCTCATGCTGAACCGAGTATCCCGCGAATGAAGAGTAAGGGAAGGAACGGTATTCGACCTGGTGGAAGAGAGGTTAACAAAGAAAGCATGAGTAACGAGCAATGCTCGGGAAGGAACGGCATTCGACCTGGTGGGTGACGGTGAAGAGAGGTTAACAAAGAAAGCATGAGTAACAAGCATTGCTCGGCAAGGAACAACGGTACTCGACCTGAGAAGTTGTGTCATGGTAGAGAAGGTTCAAGAAGGGTTCAAAAGTTAGGGGTATGTGGAAGAAGACGGTCTTGGTCATAAAGATACAGCACAGAACAATGATCCTCGTATCAACAAGTCAAAAAGAGTAAGTAGGAGTACCTTCTTCCCAAAGAAGCCCTGCGGATCGATGTAGAACAGGCGCAAGTTGGTAAACAAGTGCAAATCGCGACCAGCCTTGAAAGCGAGTTGGACGGTTTCTCCCGGACTCAACCAATCCTGGATCCCAGCTTGAACTTGCGCAGGGTCCACCTCACGAGCGTCTCCAGTGGCCCAACTCATTAATGCCTCGATGGCGCCCTCAGCCTTCCCGCATTCACGGAAGTCCATTGGGGCGGCGTCTTCGGCTGTAGTTGTGTTAGAAACATAGAAGTGGTTGGGGTTCGTGTTTGACGTTTGTTGTTCTTCTTGTTCTTGGACGAGGATGAGTTGGTTAGGTAACGGATTATACAGTGCATGTCGTGATCAAGGCTACACAGGAGCGTCTGCACCATACGAGATAATAGTAAGTGAGTCAATGAATTGATAAAAATTCTCATTCATCTACACTATGCAGTGCAGATGAAAGAGAGGACGAGAATCTTATGTTTAAGTTTATACAACTACGTAATTCTAATTGCTTATGATAATATAACTATAAGGTATTCCTGGCGATCTTGTTCACTATATCGCGATTTTTCAGATGAACCTCTGTTTCATCCTTGATGAAGGACGAGTGGGAGTGATGAAGGACGAGTGGGATGAGACGAAATAGCAGTTTGCTCTATAATTGGAGGCAACTTAGTAAACTTTAACTGACTCAGGAAAATTGAGTTATGTTCTTGTGTGATTTCTGTTTTCACTCGAGTAAAAACTCAAAATACCATCCGGAACTCTTGGGCACACGTATGCGGTCAACAACTTGTGCAACAAGAGCAGATCGATTTGATCCTTCTTGAAATCAAACGAGCGGAAGGACAATCCCGGGTTCAGCACCCAATAGACGGATCTGTCTTCTCCCTCACCCTGTTCTTTGAGGATGTCGTCATTTGGTGCGATGTCAGTCCACAACATCATTTCGGAATCCTTGTCTTAGAGCTGCTCACCCTAATCATGTCATCTTCCATCTAAGTACTTGAAAACAAAAGCATCTTCCTGCTAGTGCTAGGACCCACCTTTTCCCCTTGAAATAAAGCCTCTCTTCTACTTAGGATGACTTCTCTGAAGATGGACATTAGTTACCTCGTCTTCAGGATGACTTCTCTGAAGATCGACCATTAGTTACCCCTTCGGGATGACTTCTCTGAAGATGGAGCTCTTGTTCAGGATACTTCGGAAGATGGACCATTAGGGTCGTGAGCCTTAATTGTCGAACCACGAGCCTGCGGATTGAACAGAGAACCCCTTGATACTCTTGTAGGGAATGGAGATGTACTCGTCCTTAGCGTTCATCCCAAAAAAACCGGCCTTGTGATCGACAACGATGAACCGCTTGGTAGTGAACAGGAAGAAATCCTTCATTAGAGGACGAGCTCAAAGTAAGGAGAATGATGCATTTGAAGGAAACTGTATAATGTGCGTGGGTCTTCAAGTACGTTTTTAGTTATTATTTGATCATTTCTTGTTTCCTTCATTTCTTCAGAATTTTTCCGAGAGGTGGAAAACAGAAGAAAATGACCACGGCTCTTGGAAATGAATGCCTTGTAGTTCTATCGAAACTTAACTTTTTCGCTTTGTAGGCAAGCTCGATGGATTCTTGTTCCGCGAGAAGCTTTTTATCTTCTTTGAACATCTTTTCTGCTTCCGCACTGTTCATGAGCATTCCAACGTTACCAGTCAAGCTGTTCCAGAAGCCCTCTTCCTTCTTCTCGTCTACGTCCGGAGCATCCATCTCACCAGTGACGCGAGGAAGGACCTCAGTGTTAGAGCAGCTCGCAAAAATAATTCATCCTTATTGTTCTTTCGTACTCACAGTTGTTATACATATAGCCTCAGAAAAATCCAAACAAGAAGGGAAAAAATGTGTGTCACGTCGATGGAGGCGAATTAAAAACTAGTACTTTGAAGATGAATCATTACGTCGAGCCTTAACTGTACCGCAGCACATGTCGGAAATGAAGGCCTGGATCGACAAGATGTCGACAGTTTTCTTCAGCTCCTGCTTGAATTGGCGCTTGCCCATCATGTTGGTGTACAAAACAAACTCCGCGTCGTTGTCGAAGGTCGATCCGGATTCCACCGAAAACGCACGAACGCTTTGCCACATGACGGAAGTGTAGACGTAAGTCGACGAAAAGGTGCCCTGCTGATCGATAAAGAACATGCGCATGTTGGTCAGCATCGTGAAGTCGTAGCCACGCTTGAAACAGAAGGCGACGGTCTCCATTGTTAGAGCTTATAAAGCAACTCACTTCTTCCCGTCATTTCTTCAGAATCCTACGAACGAAACCGAAGAAAATCACCCTAGGAAATGAATTGCGTTGAGCCTTAACATTGGGTGCAAAATGGCGGCGAAAGTGGACTGTGCTTCCTCCGCAGGCATTTGCGCGGCATCGGAGGAGAGGAAGGTCGTGAAAGAATCCCCGATTTCGGCATTGTTCTCGACAGCGTTGAACTTCTGCGCTGCTGCCGGAGCACGAGCAGCCAGCATGCCTTGGTTGACAAACTGCATCAACTTCTTCAGGTCCAAATCACCGTCCTTCGCGATGCTGAAGCTGACGCAGGGGAACTCATCCATCGTGGTGTAGATGAGCAGCTCGCCATCCTGATCCAACTTGTTGGAGGGCGTGACGATCTCGTAAGCCCCAACTGCGGAATAGGCAATCGTTTCCAAGTTGATGTTTCCGCTTCCGCTTTTGCGGATGATGCGTTTGTCGGTGAAAATCACCTTCTTCTCGAAGAACTTGAAGACGAATTCAATCTGTTCATCCGGCATCAAAAAACCAGGACATTTCTCGTTGTATTTTTTGGTATAGTAATTCACGTCACCAAGCATGTACTTGCCGGACATCCAAATCATGTAGTTGCCGAAGCATCCCGCCTTAGCTTTACCGCCACCTGCGGCAGCTTTTTGGGATGCGGTGCTACTTCGCTTCGCTGGAGCGCTCATCTTGTTTATTGTTTTGGTATGTTGAGGTTGGGGCTCGTTGTTGTAGAGGTTGGGGCTGTGGTAGATCGATAATCTTTATGAAGACGTTCTTTAGGTACGTGTATGTCGTGATCGATGTATTGATTGTTAAAAAAATGATGTGTTTAACATGTATGACATTTCTTTGACCTTCCGTATATAGAAAGGAGATAATTGATCCTACTTCTCAGTGGAGTGGAGAAGACGAGCTTAGGTAGAAGACACTAAACCAAGGAATGCGTTGGCGTCTTACTCTTGGTCTTATTTCTTAGTAAGTTTCTATAAATGTACCTTCTGCTTGATGTATCTGTATCTCACTCTATGCTCTAGAAGATTCAAAAAATGAGAGATGAGAACCCCAGGGGGGGGCCCTCCCGCCCCTGGCCCTTTTTCCTGAGAGACAGCCGCGCGGGAAAGCCTCCAAAAGCCCCCCTCCGACCCCTTCCCGCTTCTTGCCTGGACCCGACAGCGCCCCCATCCCTGCGGCCGTTGAAGGACCGAAGACCGGGGGTGCAAGGCTTCCGAAGATGGCAAAGGAGGATAGGCTTGGCCCCCTTTGGCTTGTTGCCGCTTGTTGCATGTGCCCTAGAGATCTCCAGGGTGCGGGTTCCTCACTGGGAGTTTCTTGGGCGGTGAAAGGCCTCCGAGGGAAGCAAGTGGCAAAGCTTGAACCCTTTATTCGCCATGCTGTATCTATGTATCCGACAGATGAACCCAGGCGGGCACGCCTTGCGCGACCTCCTCCCCGCCTTTGGTCCTCAACCCCCCAGGCGTTTGGTGGTGGCGGACGAGGGCCAAAGGGGCCAGGCCTCGCGACCGTGGCCGCCTTCAGCGGCCTTCGTTCTTCCCCCAGATAAGGTCCAAGAGCCAGCACGCCCGTCAAGCGCACGCGGAGAGCCGCCAGGAGCCTCCGGTTCCGCCTTTGGCCCCCAGATGTCTTTACATGTCACCACCGCGGAAAAAAGGGCGCGCGGTGGCGCCCACCGCTCCATCCAGAGGGGGGGAGCCTCCACCCCTGGAACCAATACGATTCAAGGCCGAACGGTGCCCCCGCCTGTGGTCTGGTCTGTGGTGGCGCGCGCGCGCTTTTTCGCGGATTCTAGTGGTGGAAGGCGTCAAAACTTGGCGCGGCCCTCCCCTTGGGCCTCTCAGCGTGTTCCTGACGGGCCTCCTGGCCTCTGCTGACCCTCGCAGACAGGAGGCCTCCGGGGTAAAAGGCCACCTAAGGCGGCCACGGTGGCAAGAGCAAGGAAGCCGATGACCAAGGGCCCAGAGGGTACAAGCTGCACGGCCCAGGGAGTCCAGCCCCTCGCCTTTTGCCGCGTTCGGAGGCCTTCCGCTGCCGGAGCACTGCTGCGGCGGCGGAGCCTAACGGATGCACTTAGGGCACAGGCAAGCACCTGGACGGGGGCGCAGGCAGTCCCTTGGAGGGCCCCTTTTGAAGCCTCCCACCATCATCGGAGGCCCCTAGCGAACAGCCAGGCAGCTGGAAGGGAGCGGGGGGGGAAGTCACTTGGCCCCCTTTTGAGGCCTTCCCCCCCTGTAGACGCCTTAAAAAGGAGTCCAGGGCACACGGCCCCCCCCTGCTAGGGGGGGCACCGTCGCCCCGCGCGCGCGCCCTGGAACATATATACTTTGCTCAAACTATATGATCCTTAGAGGAAATGAAAATGCTAGTGGTGAGAGTTGAAAGTTTCCAAGACCTTCAACCAAAAAAGTCTTTATTAGCTGCCTGGAAATACAATGGAGATGTTGAAAGAGATCATGATCATCGTGGTGGCAATCGAGACCCACATCCTTTTACACATAATCTGGACAACTCCCTGAATCGATGATCCTCAGTTAGCCCTATCGCTATCTAGCTTCATCTGGGTACGTGCTGAAGTGAAAACTCACAACTTCTCTCTCAGGAAACAGAAGTTTGGACTCTGACAGAAATGAAGTTGATCTTTCGAACTCTCTGCAGCACAGAATCGCGGCCCCTCTGCACAGAATCTTCCCTCTCAATCAGTCTCGTCCATGTATGCAGAATCTTCAGTCTCTCATACTAGTCATGCTGCACAGCGTGTGTCACTCGTCACAGACAAAGTACATTCGCACAGAAGATTTCGCAAAGCCTCACTTTTTGCTTTTGATAGGTTCAAAATCAGCATATTGTCCTCCGTAGACAATTTTACATCTAGAACAGTGGTGCGCCCAACATCATAAGTAGCCCTTCGACACAAGGACATGAGGCTCTACTTTTGTAGAATCGTTTAAGTATGTCAATGTCTTGCTTACTGTACTAAAAGTTTCTTCTTCGTTCTTTGTCTTCTGTTTCCACTGACTAAGTAAGCAAAGAAAAGAACAAGAGAGCTGGAAATACCTCAGTTTCTCGTTTTTGAAACTACGCCACCAAAAGATGGATATAAACAAATAAAACACGGCGTCTTATTTAGTCGCTGGTGGCATTTGATGATTTTTTGGTGTGTGAGAGTGGAACGTATGAGTATCTGAATCTGGCATGTCTTTGTCCACTACTAGTACTAACTTGGTATTTAGGTTGAGTTCAAGGAAAACATCAGTATAACATTTCGAGTTTTAACTCTGTCTTTAAGAAACAACAACCGTCGCTCGACAATAGGGACATGTCTGCCGGGAGTGCAACCACTCTAGTGCGCATGTTAAGTGTAGCATGTGACCACACTGTGGCAGTTTCACGATCGCGACCTTATCCTTAATATGATGTTGGTGTCTCAGCTTAGTAGCTGGTGAGTTCGCTTTTTCCGTGGCCGGCGTTCCTCTTTCGTCTGCCACTGCGCTGTTAAAAGGAGGCTCTGTCAATGGTCCCAAGCAAATCATGCAGTCATCTCCAGGAGAGAGGGTATTAGAAGATGAACATTGAAGAGACTCACTGTGCAAATACTGGCACTTCTTGCATTCCTGAAGAAAACTACGAAGAGTTCTTGTAACAGAATACCATGTTTATTTATTCAGTTGTAGATGGAAGAAGTTATAATAGTAGTTACTTAACACATATTACTTAGATATAGATTGAAGTGTATAGATCATGATATGATGAATGTAGAAGATCCACCAACACGAAATAACTCACCAGCTCTGAGCTGCTATTTAGTAGACAACTAGCCATAATGTCTTTCGGGTCTTCCAGGACAAGCTTGTTGATTTCAGCAGTAGAGAGTCGGTTTTCCGCAAGGCGGACCGATGTACTAAATGCCTCGTACACCGACGCTGTTCTCATATGTTCGCTCTGCATCAACAGCTGGTCATTTAGAACGGCCGCACGCTCTCTCTTTTCCCGTTCTACGAATCGGAAATGAGGTAGCGGAATCAGGAAAGGGCCACGACTCGCACAACTGGAACTGGACGAAGAGGCTGAGGGGGCTGTCGTTGTAGTTCTTCTACTTCTGCGAAGACTACCAGCACTCCCCGTACTAAGCCGCTTCTCCTCCTCGTCTTCCGCCTCTTCGTCACAAGACATGAAATCTCCCTCAAAACTTGTTTTTCTTCCTTCTTCTTCATCTGCAAGGTCTTTCTCTACGTCCTTTTCGTTTCCTTTAGCAGGAGGCCAAGAGCAAGAACTTCTAGTAGAAAAAAAAGTAGAACCGTCACCGCGATCTTCTTCAGCCTTTGCTCCTTCCAGCGATTCTGTTATCTCTTGTGCAACTTGTTGTCGTGACATTCCTGGCTTTAAGAAACGTCGCCACCACACGTCTTCTTCGTCCTCGTCGTGCTTGTCATCTACATGACCACGACCAAGAGAACTGCTAGGACTTGCTCCTCTACTAATTCCATCAGCTGCATGAAGATCTTCTTCTGTCGACATGCTACCTCTAGAACTCCTGTCGACCTCTCCAGCGTCATGATGTGCTTCTTCTCCTCCTTCTAGATGAGAAATTGGAATAATCTCAGTGTCCTCTTCACGTTTGAGCAATGACAACCCGGAATTGGCATTACTACCAGGGATGAGCCCAAATTGTTGAAGAGCAATGCGTGATCTGGTTTCGCGAAACCGTCCTCCATCCATAACATTTGCATTTCGCTCTCTAACGTTTGCCACCTGAACTTCGTCCACCTCGAGCCACTTCTTTTGTAGCTGCACGCCTTGAGCCGCAGATGTACTTGATGGAGGACTGGACTTTTTAGAAGTTCAGGATAGTACGTAATAAAGAGCAATACTCTCCACCCACCTTAACAACAGCATAACTAGCAAAGATCGGTATCAACCAATTCTGGTATCAACCAATTCTGGTATCCAATAACAACAGCATAACTAGCAAAGAACTCATATTGACATCACTATCAAAGAGTCATAATACAGCTAGTCACTACTCTTTCATCTTAGTCTTAGTACAAGTACTTCTACTTCTCTTACGCAGTTAACATAAGCCTTTGATACTCTCCCACCTTAACAACTTTCGCCCTTTTCATGAAGTCTGCGCTCCTTACATAAGGATCTGTATCAACCAATTCTGGTATCCAATCGAAGGCAACGTCTAGGGGATCCGCCACGGTCGCATAAAAAATCTTCCCCGTCGCATAAACTAGTTTTCTTTTAGCTCTCGTGCGGGTTGATATACTATATGTTGATTCGGTTGTTCCACCTCCTGGAAGAACTTCTTTATTTCTTCTTGTTGTCGTACCTGTTTCGGTTCTCTCCTGCTGTTGACTTGTTTTCCTCTTCTTGGAGGACGACGAAGAACTACTTTTAGAGGTAGGTTTTTGGTGCTCGCTTACCCCGCTTGTTATGCCCTTCTCATCCTAACCCTAAGGGAGAGAGGCATGAAAAGCGGTAAGAAAAGCACCTCTTTAACCTACCCTTAATACTTGAACTTCTACCTCCGAATTCTTCTCTTGCGATCGATGTCGTAGCGCTAGTGCTTGACGTAGTGGCTTGTCCCTCCAGCGTGGCTCCCCTAGCACTGCTACTGGTATTCACATTCGAAGATGTTGCTCTTGCTCCTCCTTCTAGCAGCTGCAAGGGTTTCCTGTACAACATGTCTACTTCTGTAACATTTATGTCAGAACGCCAACGAAAATGGAACCAATTTTTCCTTTGAGCGAGTAACTGCTGAAGCACTGCTATACTTGAGTCCCATCGTGCATGTGCTAACTTTCGCGCACTGAGTGATACTCGATTGTCGCTGCCTTTTCTTAGAGAGACAGAGGGGAAATAAAGCAGGAGGAGCTTGACTACTTTGACTGTACCCGTGTTGTATCACGTTGGTGGCATAAATAATTCTTGCATGGCAGCACGAGTAAAATAAAGATATTTATATATAATTGCATAGCATGGCACAAGTCTCGCATAGTCATTGTCATACTACCAAATGAACATGATCCGCAAGATCCATAACAACAAATGATCCAAGGGATAGTGGTCCTTTATCCCTCGCACAAAGTCGCTGTAGGCGCCATGGTAGGTCGTAGTAGCGAAAATATACTTCAACATCGCTTCTGCCCGTTCCTTTTCTCTAGAAAAATGCTCCTTCTTCGCCTCTTGACTCGGGAAAGAGACCGTTTGGTAGAACCTAGCACGTTCGGAAAGGTCAGCTTGTGCTGCTCTACAGTGCTGTGCGGCCAGACGTACAAGCAAGTGCCACGGAAAAAGCTTCGTCAAGTGCAGGACATGAAAGGGGAAAATCGAGGACAGGACCCTCCTGCTTATTGACACGACTCTGGTTTTGATCGCAAAATGGTAAGGCATGTTGGTCCTATTACTTAGGACGATACTCAACTTCAACTAGTTGTAGGAGAGACGAGACCTATCATAGATTGTTTAGGTGTGGTTCTATTTCTTGTTTGAAGCAGGAGGGGCGGGGGCAGTGGAAAAACGGATGAATATCTTCACTAGTAAAACTTCTATCTCTTTGTCTACATAAATGGGTAGATGCAAGTATCCTGGGTTGCTTGCTACGCTGAGCTGCTCCACTGGAATGCCGGTTAGGTACTCGAAGTCATTACAAGCGATTCTGTGTGCGAAGTTCACTGTTCTTCTAACGACAGGATAAGTGGTCGTCGATGACGTTGCCCCCTTAATATTCTCCTCTTTTGCTTCTTGTTGGTTCATCTCCACTACTCGCATCTGTTGTGCTTCAAGTGGACGGCGATAATTTTGGATCTTCGTAAAAATCCGCTCAACATACGTTTCAAAATAGGCGCTTTTCAGTTCTCGTTCAGACTCCCGTATCTGTTCTCGTACGCGTAACACCTCTGCGTAGTTTTCGAACGAATTCAGACCAACCTTTTTCTCCCACCGGGGGTAAGGGTCTGGTTCGAAGGTATTGATCAGACAGTCGTAGACTTTAGGGCCTCGGCGCCATAGATTGAGCATTTTAGTCAAGACGCGATTCCGGAGCACACGCTCCGCACGACCAGGTGTAGGGTAAGGCTGCAAATAAAAGGTGTTGGACACTGTACTCGAAGGTTCCCAGTAGCCTTCATTTTCCCCCGACTGCAGCTGCCTCACTTCCCCACGAATCTCTCCCGTCCTTAGGTCTATGTCTCCGAAGCAGTAGGTCTCCTTATCATGCCAAGCGAGCTGGACGTGATGATGAGACTCTGACTCTACAACTCCTGAGTTACAACAACTATTCTGGCTCTGGAAGATATTCTTTTTCGTTGTGTCGTCATCGAAATACTTGCGCAGGTTTTTAGGTATCTCGTCTCCAACATAGACGCGCACAAACTGAGCGTCTCCTTCATCAGCGTGGATAGCGTACACACGAGCACTTTCAGTATGACCCTGCAGGTGTTGATCGGCATCTGACTTTTGCGCATCATCAAGAACATGTTGATTTCGCCGCCCATGCCCTCTGCTCGACTCATCATCTACTTCAGGGTGCTGGTGCTCTATTGAAACTCCAACTTCTTCTGATGTTCTCTTAGACGGCGAACAAGTCGAAGTTGTCATTTGCTCGTTGTTTAACATATTACTTATTACCCCTCGTGCACCTACTTCCGTATTAGAGAAATCCACATTGTCCATGTCCTCGTCGTCATTATGCTGGTGATCTGCATGATTTTCCCGCCCCATCACAATGTCCTCCGCTTCAGCACTACTAGAAGAGGGATGTTTGTTTCCCAACATTTCACGGATAGCCTTTGACTCAAGCTGCCGCAACGTTTCTAGAATACGTCGTTGCTTTTCGTCCTCGTTTTTGTTTTGCAAGCTCAAAGGAACTACGAATGGGCCACAGGGATCCAAACCATCTTGAACCGTGAAAAAATATTTGTGCGCTCCACCATTGGATTCACCGTAAACTCCTGGCATTCTGACATCCTGAATGCTTCCACTCATTTTTGAGAGCGTAGAAATGGGAACGAATGTCGTTCCCCTTTTTCCTTCTTATACTTATAGGAACGACATTCCCAAATCTTTGTTCTCAATGTGTGGCATCATACATATCCCCCAACCACATACGACCAGAAAATAACCAGTCTCGGACTGTGTTGTTGCGGGCCCTGTTCTTCCATGAATTCCTCGGTTCCTCTGGCGACGAAGCGGTGGCTTCTGTCGACGGAACTGAAGGTGTAAATCGTTTACCTCGATCCAACAAAGAAACCAATTCTGGATCGATGTCTATCGGTGGCCTATCTTCATCTTGTTGGTCTATCACAAACGGATCGAGCCAAGCTGCGTACGGGTTGCGCATCCTCGCTCTTAGCAAAGTAGCCCCATCCACTCTCCCTTTCTTATCGGCCTCTATGCATCGTTGTAAGGAAATTAGATGAAGAAGTATACCTTGTCAGAGAAGGAGTAAAACACTGCAGACAAGGTTGATACCATCCACCAGGTCCAGATGGTACATCGATCACAAAAATCTTACTTTTATTGCGGATGAGCAACTTTCATCATCAGGAGCTTGTAGTTCTGGCGAGGATGTGTATGTGGCCAAAGCAACCAAACAGAATACAGGTCCTAAAACCTACACAGCCACTACAAGTTCCCCTACAAAACCAATATCTTCATTGAGAAAAGTGTAAATTGAGAATATTCATACTTGATGGATTCAATATTGAGGATATTTACACCCCTGATGGTACTACCGCGACACAAGTCATTGAGTTTGAGGATATCTACTTCTATATTTGTATATCTCGCAATCCACAAGGTTATGCTTCTTAACAATGCTCGCTGCGCCGCTATAAACTCCTGGACGAGCAGTTGAAATTCTGCCTCATATTTCTGTGAGCGGCTCAGCACCATCACTGCACGACGTGTGCTTTCTTGTTCTTGCTCAGGATCAGGACATGACTTTTCATCTTTCTTGCCGTGTTCATCTCTGAGAACTCCTGGGGCAGGACTCGTCCCGCCCCACCTACCACATTCATCTTGACCTCCAACTACTACATGTTCTTCATATTCTCCAGTATCTAAATCGTCAAACACGCTTTCCAGCAAAACGCCACCATCAACAGAAGGCAGAATGCAATCAAGCGCCTGGAAACCACCCCACGGAAATTCATCTCCTGAAGGCGCTGCCGACGTCGGCTGTCTCGCCATTTTTTTTGTATATTACTACTAGTACTAGTACGTACTTAGTAATATTTCTATTTTGTAGTAATAGAAAATACAGTCTCAGGCTGTTCACGACAAGTATGTGACGAAGGTGCGTTTGGCCTGATCTTCAGGAGCATGATCTTAGGATCGAGAGGATCTTACTCGTATAACTAAGGAACAATCCGCACCATTAAAGTCCTCAAGAGCCTGCGCACGTAATGGTGCCATATAATGTCAGGAGCTGCCTGACTTCCTTTCTGGATTTTTACACTTTTTTTGTTTTTTCATGAAAAAAAAAAATCTAGATCGGTTATGTTGAAGTAAAAAACGTGCACCAGTTCCATCTTCAGTCTCAGGTCACCATGTCGCTGCGCTAAATCCTCAACATCATCTTCTTGAGCAAAAATTGCTCGACATTGGTGGAAGAACATTTTTGTTGTGATGATCACTACTCATTTCATCTTAATTATGATGTTGTCGGTGACAGTTTTATTTATTGAATGATGCATGCATGCTCGAAAAAAACACTCACTAGTTGATCCAGAGTTTCCCAATTTCTTGTAGCTCATCGTGATCGATCCAAAAGTAAAAAAAACCCTCCCAAGCTTGCAGTTGTTCTCGATTCCCAAAAACAAAAACATTATTCAAATCATCTGTGTAAATATTTGTCACAGATATGGTCGTGATGCTTGCTTGTTTTTTATCTCGTAGAAGTGTAATATTGCCTGTTCTTGTCGTGCTTGGCTCGGTTTATTCATTCCTCTTGCCGTGAGCCTCACTGTTGGAAAATTCACTAAACAAAAATTACTCAGTCGCCTTCGGCATTAATATAATACACAAATTACAAAGTGGAGTGCTGGTGCGTATGATGCTTCTTGCACCTCAAGAATCGTGCCTACAACTGCAACTCTATCATGATAATCAGAATAAGCGAAATCTATTCCTGCGTGCGTAGTATTCGTATTGCGTCAACTATTTTCAATCACTGTTTTCTCTGTCTCAACTTGGTTGTAAGGGTATGCTTCAAAAAATTAAATAGAAAAAAAAACGCTTGGGCTTGAAGAATCCGAAATCAAATGATACCTAATAAGGTGGGCAAATAACATATCGCCTAGTTTTCGTCCTTCCACCAAGTCCTAAAAAAATTAAGAAAATTTTCGAGGATTAGTCATTAGCACGACACCTGAAATCTTCCTAACAACTATGCTGCTAAGCCTACACCCGACTTAGAAGAGCTTCTCCTGTGTTCACCTTCTTTGCACATCACCTATGGTGATATCCATATCCTCAGACGTGAATGTTCATCTCCTACATAAGTCTCACGCTTGGTGATGTCGTATCCCCAGAGCCAAACGTAAACGTTCAGGATCGGTATAAGTCGCTGCCTGGCTCTGGCGGACCGAGCCCCAGAAGTCTGAGGACGCCGTCACGCTGCGCTTTTTGATCCCTCTCTTGCTGCAGTGCAATTACTCTGTTCGCATTACCCGCTTTTGTTGTCCCCTTTGGACCTCCGCCGCGTGTGTCTGACTCTGATATTAGACGTCGTCATCTACAATATTCTGTCGCTTAACTCCATAGATGTAGATCTATGTTGCATCTCGAATTAGTTCTAGTTGTAACATGTATGTAAGTACTTACTTGTTACTTAGGTAAATCCGCTGAATGGGTATTCATGTGATGCTTCGTTCAGACAAGACGATGATAGGTGGAAAAGCTGGATAGGTGGAAGTATTGCGACGGCAAGTGGAAAAGTTGGATTGTCAGGACTCATAACTCAGGGACTTGGCGCTCGAGACGACGCATGTTCGCCATTTTCTTGCTGTTCGCATATTCCAGAATCTCCGGGACCACTATGTCCAGAAAATCTTGTACCTGTCCATTGCTTGGTCTCATAGATCCATCATTTGCAGTCGCGTCCTCATACATCTTAGACAAAAATAATTAGGATCGATCGTAGTACGTCAACAGGGAATAGAATAAAATTATAGTGAAATAGTGAAATAGTGAAATAGTAAAAGAGTGAAATATAGTGAAATAGTGAAAAACGCTTCTTTCCCATAAAGGCTTGTTGCCATTTGGCAACAGAATCTCTTAGAACACCAGCATTCTGACCCAACCCGGAATTGGCCAAGACAAACAGGTAGTTTTTGCACAATTTCCTGTCCTCCTCCGCGAGCTGGACTTTATTAGGCTTAGATGAGGGAGCCTTCGCAACGACTTCATCTTCAGGGTCCTCTGGACGGCCTTCAGGATCTTCAGATAAAGCCCGACACGACATCTCGTCATATGTACTTGAGAGCTGTCTCCACACTTTCCCTTGACCTACAGCACCGGGACCAGCACGGGTGCGAAAGAAGTTCTTGACAACTTGTTCGTCCGCTGGCAACTCGGCCCAAACTCCGCGAAGCAGCTCCTCCACCGTTGCGAGCTCCTTCACAGAGATTATCGGAAGTTCCTTCGGACCATCGGCGGAACTGGAAACAATCTCATGGAAGTTCTCCAGACGCGAGATTATCGGACACGAGGATGAGGACTTCTCATCTTTCACCCAGAGGCATACAGATTGCTTCGCAAGATCACTTTGTTGATGATCGCTCCCTCCACCATCCCCCGACTCGCAATTATTCCTTTTCTTCAAATCCGAGAGCATATCCCGAATCTTCCCAGTCTCGGCGTCGCCACCTTCCTTTGCCTGCTGGTGCTGGTCTGAGTACATGCTCGCTGAATAAGCAGAAAGGGTCTCCGTGATAGCAGCAACGTCGGCCGGGCCACCTTCGTTCAGCAACGCCGAAAAATTATTTTCATCACCTTTGATGTCGTCAAGCATTGTCTTTTCATCCTGTGTCAGCATCGTAACAGTACCTTGAAAAATGCCATCCACGCGCTGCAACGCAGTAGTAGCATCTGGAGCTCGTGAGAGTGGGACTTCTGCCCCTTCCGCGACGAGTGCCATTCCCTTTCCAGCCGCTGGCGAATCATCCATATCCCCGTCAACACTTGCCACTCGCTTTCCACCCGGTGCCGAACCATCCGTATCTCGCGCAGGGAGTTTCCAGCTGCATGCCATGGTCCGAGGGTATTCACGGATCCGCTCTTCCTCATCACGGCTGAGACTTTTGAGATAAACGTCCGTTATCAGAAGCTTGTCTGATTCCTTCAAGCCGATAAAATCCGTCTGGTGTGGTTTTGCTGCAGCAGTGGGGCCAGGGATTTCCTCGCGATGCTCATCATTCTTGGGGAGTATGGCGTTGAACTTTGACATCCAGTCCTTCTCAACGGGAGTTCCTTTGCTATAAAGATCAAGCACATGCATGGCGGTTGCCATTTCGTTCACGCATTAGAATCAACAACAAGTCTACAACTAGATCGCGATAATCTCGAACAATACTGAAGTCGCAGTCGATACTTGCAGCTGCTAGTGCTAGTCGTACCCACATATTCTACTTATCAAGATGAATATTGATCTTAGAACAAACAAGCAAACTTGTTTTAGTTTCAGTTTTATGTATGACAAGGTAAAAATAAAGGGAGTTTTTACTTGTCGGCACATTTATCACCATCAGACAAAAACCTCTGCAGAAACAAACAAGCGGTAATGACTACCTCCGACCACAAGCCTCACACAAGGCCTCTGTCTCTCTTGTAATTGAAGTTCGAGCCACCTTTTGCTTTTTTCGTTGTATATGTTCCATGGCTCAGGGCTGAACGCCCCCCCGATCTGAATTCTTGGGGGGGGCCTCCAGCCCCGGGCCCTTTTCCTCGAGGGACTGCCGGGCAGGAAGGCCTCCAAGCGCCCTCCTTCGCGGCCTCACGGCTTCTTGCCTGCACCCTACAGAACCCAAGCCCCCCAGGCCGTTCAAGCACCGACGGCCGGGGGTGGATGGAAGGCTTCCGAAGGCGGCAAAGGTGGCACGGCTTGACCCCCTTGCCGTGTTGCATTTACCCTACAGAACTCCCATGCCGTGTCGCGTGTACCCTACAGACCTCCCGCGTGCGGGTTCCTCACTGGGTGAGTTTCTTGGGAGGTGGAAGGCCTCCTAGGGCAGCAGGTGGCAAGGCTTGACCCCTTTCGCCGCGCTGCATGTATCCGACAGAACCCAAGCGGGCACGCCTTGCCCCCACTCCTCCTCGGCTTTGGTCCTCAGCCCCCCTGGCGTTTGGTGGCGGCTGACGCTGCCACCAATTGGGAGGATGAGCGGTAAAGGGGCCAGGCCTCGCGACCGTGGCCGCCTTCGGCAGCCTTCTTCCCCCGGAGGCCGTCCCCGTGATAGGGCCCAAGAGTCGGGACGCCGGTGGGATACACGCGGAGAGCCGCCAAGGGCCTCCGGCTCCGCCTATTGAGGCCCTCGCCTTCGGGAGTCCTTACATGTCACCACCGCAGAAAAAAGGGCGCGCGGACGCCCGCCGCTCCATCCACAGTGGGGTCTCCCACCGTGGGACTTACTGAACGCCGTAGAGCTGTTTCGTGACGCGTGACGCCCACCGCGTCACGCCCAGAGCTTCGGGGGGGATGAAATGTATGCCCTCAATTTCAAGCGTCACGCAGCACGCAACAACGGGCAGGAGGGGCTTGATTTTGAGGAATCTAGGTGATCGCTAACCTACATGAGGCCCGTGGATCCTTGCTAGATCTGTGGATCCTTGCTAGATCTGTGGATCCTTGATAGATCCGCGGATCTTCGATCGCTCGGCGGGTCTTTCTTTGATAGATCCGTGGATCCTTGATAGATCCGCGGATCTTGGATAGATCGGTGGATCCTTGATAGCTCCGCGGATCTTTGATACACTCCGCGGATCCTTGATAGCTCCGCGGATCCTTGATAGATCCGTGGATCTTTGATAGATCCGCGGATCCTTGAGAGCTCTTCGGAACTTCGATCGAAAGATCCGTGGATCCTTGAAAGATCCGGGGATCCTTGAAAGATCCGTGGATCCTTGAAAGATCCGCGGATCCTTCCTTGAAAGATCCGTGGATCCTTGGAAGATCCGTGAATCCTTGGGTGATCCGCTGAAAGAACCGTGGACCTTCGATCGCTCTGCGGATCCTTGATAGATCCGTGGATCCTTGATAGATCCGTGGGCGGCTTCGGGGCGACGCGTGACGCCTCCCATGTCACGCCTCACGTAGGAGGCGTGACGTGGGAGGCGTGACGCGTCACGCGTCACGCGTCACGCATCAGGGAGAGCGACAAGAATCACCCTTATAATAGGGGGAAGCATGCGGTGGGACTCATTTGGACAGCTCTACGGCGTTCGGTCCACCTTACGGTCTCCCACCTCCCTGGTGCCACGTATATAGAATATATAGAGCGCAACAGAAATAGAAAATATGTTATAACTCGCCTTAATTCTTCTTGCGGCCGACAGGGTAGAGAAAACGATGCGGATTGCCATCGCAAATTGTTCTGGCGTAGTGATCTCGGATAAACGCCTGCTCCCATGACGTCAATTTCTTGCCAGAGCCACGATCTGTTGTAAATTGGCACTTACTTCATTTTAGGTCCTAGTGGTCTTACTAGTAACCGAGGTCCGTTTTAAGTCCTAGTGGCACTTACTTCATTTTAGGTACATCTACATAGGTCCTAGTGGTCTTACTAGTAACGCTAACGTTGCATCTGTGAGACTGAGACCATACTAACAGCGTATGCAGTTCATCATGATGTGATCTACTTCTTTACATTTACTTTGTATTTGTCCTACTAAAAATGTGTATCTGTCTATCATCCGAATCAAATCAGGCCCTTCTCGAATATAATTCCTCCAGTACTAGTGGTTGCTCCAAAAGCGGAGAAAAAACGAGAAATAAATGATCAGAAGTAATAATACGTGTTGGCTCGTCTTTCCGAACGAATGTGCAACAATTTTCACCAGTCCACCCTCGTATCTCCATGCAGCTTCCACAGGTGTTGGAAGATGTTGGTCCACCGCACAGCTCCATCTTCGCCTCCTCTTTGTCCTTGCCGAATGAAGGAAGCGCTTGCCACGGACATTTCCCCTCACTGTATGTGCAATAGCCATCGATATAATTTGCTTGCGGTCCCCCGACGTTTTGAATTAGCGACTTCCGTACTAGTTTGACCTATATCGTCATCTTTAGCATGACAGTCCTTCTATGACATTGATTTGGTACTCATGAAGCTCTGTAATGCGTACTTAGAAAGATGATAGGTCAATTGGCGTCACTTCATAATGCAAAGTTTTTCCAACACCACGCGTTCGCGGCCTCATCGCTGCGGCTGTGGTGAGTTACACCTTCGTGAACACGACGCTCTTGTTGCAGAAATGCATGAAGAGCGTACACATGAAAGTCAACATGTCCCAGGAGACCCACTACCAATGCCGCAAACCCAATCATCGTTTTCTTGTTCTGTCTCAGCGTCATCATCGCGATGCTCCGTGTCCTCTCTGTTGAGCGATTTCTATCATAGATCATTGATCGAAGGAAGTAACAAGACGAGGAACAAATTCTTATAGCCTCCGCTTCAATGATACCTCTAGAACGAGGGGAGCGTGGGTATTTGTAAGCGTAGCAGAAGTTTCTACTCTGGTTCTCTATCAAATTCGACAGTCGAGTGTGTCAAAAACTTTTCGAAAACATTTGTCTAAACAATCTGAAGATGAATGATGTAAGACGAAAAAGAGACAGAATTGCTTCTAATGCTTTCTTCCTTAACCGCGTAATCGAGTCTCAGTCTGATTCTCAAGAACTCTATAATCAAGTCGAACTGGGGGTAGTGTAGTTCTCTAATAAATATGCTTACCTACTTCTCTAATACAACATAGTATATCTGAGCTACAAATACAATGACATCCGTTATGGGATAAGATCACAGGAGGATGGGATAGAATAGGATGATATTTATAGGATATTAGGATGACTATGTGTGTCGTGGTACACACAGTGAAGTCAGTCTTTCTCTAAAAAAACGTGGGATGTTGAAGAGTTCTTGTCTGTGGGAGAGGAAAAAAGATGCTCCTTGTTACAAGCAGAATCTTCTCTGTTGTTTTGGTTCAAGACCAACATCTTATGATCGACGCATGAGCAATTATTAGTACCTATACCGCAACTCTATTAAAGACCTACTGGCATGGTAAGCCTAAGCACATCACCTATCCAAAATATACTCCACCAAAAAGCTGCTCCTCCACACCATTGACAGATGTTCACTTCTTCTTGTAGTACTCACTCACGTAGTAGCAGTACAGAGACAGAGGCTTCGCACAACTAAATCTGTGAATGTAGTCAATCAATCTTTCCTCTTTCTTCATCCCTCAGCAAAAAAAACTTCTCCAGAACCTCAACAAGCAGAATAATCCTCTCCAGAAGCAGAATCTCAACAAGAAAAAGAGAACTTTTACTCAACAGAACCAGAAGAATTTACTGATGTCATGTCATGTGCCCTCGTTAACTACGTGGTCAAGTAGTTTTGAGGCCTCCGCCTCCCAGTCGCATTGTACCTTCTAAAAAGAAGAGCAATCCCTACCAGTTAAAAACCGCATTATTCGACCTTCAATCATTTTCAAGTTCGAGGAACGGTCCAAGAGTGAAGATGCTCCATTGATATGCGCATACCCTATTGGTTCCTTTCTCATCGTCGGTCCCGTGGACGAGGTTGTAGTTGATAGGCTGCCTCCGCATGATCGACGTCCTAAGCCTAACTCTAACGCAAATAAAATTAGCAGCAAATAAATAGGCATACCGACGCGTCCAAAGTTCAGCTCTGTGCAGTGCTGCGGCCTTTCTTTTTGAAGTGCCATGCTGATCCGAAAGGGAAGGGCTTGCACGTAAATCCGAGAAGCTGCCGGCGACGGACGGGACTAACCCCCTGTAGTATACGCTAAGCTTCTTCTTTTCCGTCGATTTTAAGATGATCAAATTTAGGAGCTAGTTTAGATGTACTACTACTAGACCTAGACGCTACCACTACACGACCTCAAATTATGAAGAAAATATCACCTCCTCGTCTCGTGCAAGAACTTTATCAATTGAATCTACGAGCATTTTGATAATGGAGTGGATCTCTGAAATACATCTCAGTCCTACGCCGTCTCCGATGTCGTCGGCTAACACTACAGAGTGCCGCGCACAGGCTCTCCCAATATACTGCCCCCATCCCCACCAGAATGGCGCCACGCATTATTCCCAGGCGTGTTTTCATCCCACCAAGTACGGTCCAAACAACGACAATGACACGCGGCATCGGGTGACCCTTTGTAGCACGCTGCACAACAACGGGAACAACAACAGCATTGGCACCGGCAGAGTAGGCAATGCACCCAAACGGCATCGGCACATGAATAACCACACGCCATCGACGCGAGGTCCATACTGAACAAGACCACCACCAGAAAAGCGGCAGCTAGCATGAATAGAATAAGCGACAACTTCGTAGGTCCCATACGATATTCCAGAGAGTAATTGCGGGCTGCGATCGAGCTCGCCGGGTAGAACGCGTCTGCCGCGTTGTTCCAAGCCGTCAACGAGAAAAGCCGATCACTCAAATCATCCCTAGGAGACGAAAGCGTCCATCCGCATTGTGCTGCGAGCTTCTCCAAATCCTCGCGGTCGCCTTTCGTCCGTTTCACTGCGTCTTTTACGGGCGCCCGTTTGTCTTTGCGTTTTTTATTACTTGCTCTTGCTAGCCCTTGTTGGCCCAGACTCGCCTGGTCCGCCTGCTGTTTCGCCAGCAGGGTACTCTTCAGTTGCTCACAAGGGTGGTTTTGGTCTGCATTGATAAGCGCCCAATCTCGAATCCACTCCCCATAATCGTCGAACCGCGTCATCGTCCCGCATATCCGGGGATTCAGTTCCAGGATCACCGGTTGGTCCAAGTTGCCGTTGCGATACTTAAGGTCGAAGCAACCGAGGCCGCGGTAGTCCAGTTTTGCCAGGATTTTCTGCAGTTTGCGGGCCAACGCGGGGTCTGTATCAATCCTCGAAGACGACGCGTAGCCTCCGTGATGCGCGATCACATCATTTTGAGCCTCGGAATCTGCCACTTCCCGGACCTGCCGCATCTTCAAATACGGCGCGGCTTCGTTGCCTGCGTCGAACACGAAATGGAAGGAGTCCTCGCCAGGTGATGAGATGAACTCCATGGCCAAAAACGGGACCTCCGGATGTGCTTCAAGGTGCTGGATCGCCTCTGCCAGTGAATTGACTTTTCTATACAAGGCAGACACCAGCGGCCCACCCTGGCCGACCGACGGCTTCAGCATCCAGGGGGCCTCAGGAGAGGGCGGCCGTAGCGCCCTCTGGGCGCTCCTCCGCAGCGCATCGCCTTGCCTCGCTTCCGTTTTGTGTTCGTCTTCGTCCTCGGCCAGAGCACCACCAGGCAGGAATTTCGGGTCCTTGGAGTCACGAAATCTTAGCAACATTTGAGCCGTGCACTTGCCACCACGAATGCTGACCATATCCTGGATTTCGGGGTCGGCGGCGAAGTCCGCGAAAATGTTTTCCATCATTTCTTTTTTGTTCACGATTCCGCTCCAGCGCCTCGCGGTATTCAAATTCTCGTTCATACGCGGCACCAGGAGTTGCTTCTCGCCTAGTGAGGCCAGCCTCTCCCCGTGACTTTCGTATGTGCCCATGGTAACCTTGAAGATCCGGGGATCCGAACGAATTTGCGAATTCACGGCGTCGATATCCGCATAGCCAGCACTTACAGGCTTCACCATGTGCACATTTGCGGCGCGCAGTTTCTCAGCGGCGCCAGTGATCCACGCCTTCTCAAAAAACCATCCATCCGAGAGAATATATAAATTCACCCGCCCGTCGTCGTATCGCGTGTACACCGCCGCATGCATATAGATCCAAAACCACGTCAAAAATGCCATCAGAGCAACGACCAACAGGAGGGTGGCACAGATCACTTCCTGCCTCCGAAATACCGTATCGCGAGACCATACGTGGCAAGAGTTAGAGTTGTGCTTCTTGTCGTTGTCCCTCCCACTTTTAGCTTCACTCCTGCTGGTCGCGCTGCGCGTACCTTCTGCCTCACGCTCCTCTCTCAGTAGCGGTTCTCTGTCGGCAGGAGCGTGGCTCTGATTGCGAGAGCCTTCTCCCGGTTCATGTGGCTCGTCTTCCATTTGTGCCCTCATCTCTAGCGCGCTGTGTGCACGTGCTAGTTACGTCTTCTGCTACTTTGTGTCGCGAATGTTACCACGAAAATCAAGTGCCGCGCTCCTCCTTCGAATTCCGATCTGCGTATTTTTCTTGCTCTGTTTGAAGCGTCGCTGGACCTACACCCTAACCTTACAAAAAGGAAAGCGCCAAGCTAGATTTGCAACACACCTCTGGGAAAAAGGGGGAAGACTTAGCAAGACCCTGTTATGGGAGGAGGTTACGTATTTATTGCCAGACGGAGTTTTTTCGTTTTAGTTGCTTAATTTAAGCCACTTACAAAACTCATCATGGACTGCCCCTCCTCTACTTGGAAAGTTGACCATTACCTCGTCAGAGTTTGCAGGACAGAAGCAGATGCTGTATTATCACTCAAGCCAAAGCTAGGCACCTCAACAAGGAAAACGCGCAAGCACAAGAATAACAGAGACTCGACACGGACAGAGAGAAATTATAGGCGACAGCCTGATTGATTTTGTGTGGAACACGGACAAAGACAAGGCACAAGAAAGAGGCAGCCTTTTACTTATATATCAAGGAACTCAAAAATAAGTAAAAAAGGCAAAGGGCTGCTCTTTGTAGAAGAAGAAGAGGGCTTTTGTTTAAGTAGATGAAGTTCGAAGTTGTCACATTTTGTTGTTGCGGCGGTACTCGGATTGAGTCGGCGACGTAAGATTCAATTCATATATTCAATAAGTACTGTTCTTGGAGAGAAGATGGAAGGATAAGTGGTGAACATCCTCGACTGCGGACTACTTTGATCCAAGCCACCGAGCATGGTGGAGCAGAAGATTTTCTCCCACTCCTCTACACAACTTTTGAAATTGAATGAACCACCCTCCCCCGACGTTTCCCGCCTTTTATATATTTCACTTCAATATTCTACACACGACTTCTGCTCAGAAGTTCGTTGCTCTATTTTTTTGGGACCCCTTTCCCATAAACTCGGACTGAGTCAAGAGAAATTATAAAGGGCTTTTTTCATGATATTACTCCGGGATCGCTACAGGAGAATGAAAAGCCTTTGTAGGAGAATCCCTTGCAGTTGAAGAAGGCTCCAAGAACACTACATCAATCGGGTACATGATCTTCTGTGATTCTTCAGAACTGGAACTTTGCCCTTCCTCGAAGATGATTCACCACCTTCCGCCACTCTTGCCTTATCAGTCATGTCATGCGTGTGTCCCTGTCGTAGTTCCTTTTCCTACAACAAGGATTTTTTTTTTGCGTTAGGACTATATACCACCACCCTGCTTTCAAACAATCAACTAACATGTTCAACTAGTGTCATCCAAATTACATACGGGGGGCGCATAAGACCGTACATTCGCACAGAAGTTATGGACCACTGACCACCCCCTGTACAAGGATTGGCTATCACCCTCCCCCACATATCTCATAGCCTCAGTCACCCTCTCCGTGTCCCGCAATCTCAAAAGACAGAAGCCCGTCGTAAACGTCTTTCATTTCGCAGGTGCCGCCCGCCGCCCCGCTATCCTTGCCACGACATGCGGATCCCAGAGGCTTTTTCCGACAGACAGCGCCGTTGTTCGGAGTGCCATCGTCGCAGGTACATTCCCCCTCGGCGCATACATCGGGTTCCTCTTTCCTCTTTTCGTACTGTATCACCTTGCCGCCGTCCTCGTCAAGGCTTTTCGGCTCCATTTTTTCTTCGGCGTTCAGTTCGCCCTTGACGATGGCTTCTGCATCAACTTGCGTGGTTTTAGGAGAGAGTAGACTTTTCACCTTCAGGATTTTTTCGAAAACCGCCTTAGAACACCCCGCACCGATCAACCTGCACTTACGTTGGTCTGTGCCTTCTTCCTTTTCGCACGATTGTTGGACGCACTCCCGAAAACCATGCACGGAGAACAAAATGATCGTCCCGAGAATCCTGGGGACACTCACTATGCTATCGATGCACATTACTAGAAGAACAAACCCAAACATGGAAGCGGAGAGAACCCTAAACCCTAACAAAAACAATCATTAAATACCAAATCCAAAACCAAATAAACATTGTACCTGTAACTTAGTAATCACACACTTTATTCAAAAAGCTGCTCTCCACACCAGTTACAGATGTTGAGCTGTGGCACTCACTCGCGCACTACAGAGGCTTGCTTCCCACATATGACCTTTTGCTCGCGCCGTCAGTCATAGTCATCGTCTCCTCTTGTTTCCCTCAGCAATCAGATTTTCGGAGGACAGAGAAGTTTTTTTCGCAAGGAGCTTTTCTCGAAGTCCGGGACAGGTTTTACTGCTCTCTCAACATCCTCAACAGTAGAAGGTCTCAACAATAAGAACAGAATCTCTTTCAAAAACAGAATGTATGAACCTGCTCTCTTCACTAAGAAGAATCTCAAGAACGAAAGACCCCTACAGCTTGTTCAGCAAAGTTCAAAGAAATTCAATATTCGAAGAGGCAAATATAAGGCAAATTCAAGATTCGCGAAGAGGCAAATTCACAAATAAGGCATTGATTTCATCTTCCCTAATTGTAGTATTCTACTTCAATCATGTTCAAAATCAAGAAGCGGCTCAAGCCTCGTGTTCAAATCGATATGCAAATGCATTAGCGTAGTAGATGTAGACGTAGTAGTACACGAAATAAGACTTTAGTTGAATCACGTTGTTCATGATGATGTTTGCTTTCGCTGCGAAATTATAGCCAATTGCGAACAGAAATGAATCAAAGAAAGCAAATCAAAAAAAAGATCAAATAAAACCCATATTGATCATAATACATTGAAGACGAGTTATTTGAGAAGTTCGCGGCAATCAAAAAAAATGCATCACCTACCCAATGCCCGGTTTAGCCGCTCCGTCTGCTCCTCAATCATGCGACGTACATCGGCAAGCGTTTAGAATGAACTACAACTTAGAACAAATAAAATTCTTCTCGTCTGTTGCGCTAACTGAAAACCGCAGAAAAGGTCAAGGTGGTTGTATGAAGCTAGAGATACTAGTGTTCTTCGGCTTCTGCAGACAATAGTAGCCTTTGCCCGGCCATAACTAGTAGTATATCTGTATCCGGGACGGCGGTCTTGCAGCGCCGCCATTCTTTCGCGGTGCATAGCCGATTGAATCCTCAAGAGTCGGAATTGATCTACAAATGTCTCATCGACCATTTCTAGGGCGCGCACAAGAGGTTCCTGTAACGGCCCTAAAGCCGGTTGGTCCGATCGAGGAGGTGGGTAGGGGAAGTCCTGTTCCTTGTTGCGAGTACTAGTTGGAAGGCCTTCATCTTGTTCTTCTCCTTCCCCTTTGTTCTTCTCCTTTCCCTTTGTTTCATGATTTTGATGACCAGCTTGAAGATTCTCCTGACCTTCCGCTTCCACCACATGAGGGCTAGTACCTCCAACTGTCGCGGAACCCTTCGATGGAGGCGGGTCATCAATGCACATCTCCGCAGTTGTACCAGGTTGATGACTAGAAGAACCAGGAGGAGCAATTTTCAAAGTGCAGGTGCTTTCGTGTTGCTCTCCTTTTTTTCGCAATTGAAAACTCTCCGTCCAGGCCTGTCGGGCTGAAGCACCTACATGTACATCAAATAGAGCAATTGATTTAATAGCTCGTGAGGATTTAGAAGGAGTTAGAAGGAGACAAGAACACTTGTGCTGGTTGTGATTGTGATGAATCATGATGTTGTACTTCTATAAAGTAGGTGTTGAACTACAGGCTGTTGTCGTTCAGTCGTACTAATCAAGAATTTCATTCCCGATCCCGCTTTATTTTTAGCGTACGAAAATATGAAAGAGCACGAATTACCAACAGCTCCTCTGAATGCTCCTCGTCTAGCCTCGCTTCTTCGGATATCAGATTCTAACATAGCAGAAAGACCCAAATGTGATGGTGGTGAACTGTAGTATCCGGCGTAAGGCGGGGGATGCCCATACGGGGCTCCATGATGATAGGGTGGCGGATACCCAGCACCATGACATGGTGGCGGTGGGCCATATGCAGGGTGATACGCGGCTGCGCCTGTGTAAGTTAGACCTTCCTTGAGTAAATCCATCGCATTCAGCATCTTGGTCCCCGTTTTCCCTTCAAAACGCAGCGAAGATGTTGGGTAAGATGGATTTTCTCGTCAAGCCTTAAGTAAGGTGGATACCCCGGATACGGTGGCATGATCATAGGTGGAGGATAAGGATGCGGAGGTGGATAAGGATGCTGCATGTAAGACGAGTAATGGCCATCTACTCGCGATGGCCCACAACCCTGCAAGTCTCCTCCTGATTGATGAAGGTGGTCTCCTCCTCCAGTAGATGCATCTAGATGATGCTGCATAGAGCTACTGTGATGTTGATGATACATATGAGGAGCTTGTAGTGGATGTGGTGGATACGGTGGTGGATACATCATCATACTATGATGCATACTCCCACTGGAACGTCCTAGAGGCCCCGCTGGTTCAGTTTGTATTGCCATCTCGCTCTTAGGACTAGACAGACCGGGACCTTGATGTTGATGACCTCCACCTACTAGAGTAGAGTTCTTACTAGATGAGCTAGAAGATGAAGCAGAATTCATTTTCCGCTTGCTAGTACTAGAGGCTGATGCTGATGCATGCTTCGCGTTTTTCGGTCTTTGAAGATTTGAAGTTCCAGGTGATCGTTGTTCACCTCCTCGACCACCGTCACGGCGCGTCCGTTGATGTCCTGATCCACCGTGTGACATCTGGTCGTGTTCACTCGTTCTGCTGTCTTGTTCTTGACTTCCGGAGGACGGCGTAGCACCACCTCCTAATCCGTATTGCTCTGATAGAACTGGGGAACTCTGTGCTGAGAGATATCCCTCGTCTGGAGAACCCAGAAAGTTTTTCCTAGTATCTGCAGCTGTCCTACTACTATGCGAGTCTCCGCGGGTTCTTGTCGGAGATTAGAGCTGGAGCAGCTCGGTGCGTAGATTGTAGTTTTTCAATTCTACTGTAAGATCTAAGGAACGAGGAGGAGGTACGAGTAGGTACTCAGATGAATCAGAAAAAGAAAGGAGTAGGAGTACCAAGCTCCAGTATATTATTGAAACTTTAAGGGACTTATTGAAAGGAGTAGGAGTACTAAGCTCCAGTTATTCCCCTTTAAGCTTCAAAAGTCGTAACCCACGGTGTGCCTATCTCTGTTCCTGCTTTTGGTTTTACTCGATGAGGATCGCTGAGCCTTCGAACTGGAGGATGAAGAACTGCCTCCGCCGCCTTCCTCGTGGGCTGCTGTTCTACTCGCAGGCTGAAACTTCTTTTTCCCACCGGATCCCTCGTCCTCTTCGTTCTCTCCGATGATGGGCGTGATATTTGCACTCGAGAGTAAAGAAGTCATCGTCGTGCCTGCTTTTTGGGGACTACTAGGTGGCAAAAGCATCCTTTCCTTCGTGCTACTCCGTGAGGACATCGCCGCCACTGATGACTCTTCCCCTTCCTCAAAGTCGTCGACATAGCTCTGGCTAGCCACACTGTGCGTACTGTGATCTCTGGCGGGAAAATTAGAAGATGCAGATTGTGGGGTGTTAGTGATCCATCGATCATTGTTCATCATGTAGTTACTTTATCTTCCTCGTCTTTTACCCACCTTATAGTGATTATAGTACTTTCGGTCTCAAATGACTCCGAGAATGAAACATGTTGAAGATGGATACTGTAACTGAGAGAGAATTGTAACTGATACGGAAAATGAATTAATTCTCCATCGATAATCTAGAAACAAGCCTTAAGAAAAGACGCTAACTCTTCGGATATTTCGGAGAAGATTTCTTCAACCACATCTTCGTTGATCATGGAAAAACTCTCTTCCTTTTTCTGGTGTGTTGGCGGGTTCCGTGAACCAGTAGATGTGATATTTGAATTTGTTACTGCCCCAGATGCAGAAGTAGCCGTTAGGGCTCCAGTAGTGGTGGAAGAACTTTTAACATTCATCGTTGATGAAGACGACCCGCCACGTTGAAAGTCCGCCCAATTCTGGACTCGGCCAAAAATTGAGCCACCAACTACATCATCTTCAGCGGAGGCTTTAGACGATGATGCGGAGTCTTTTGACGATTTCCTCGAATTCGAACGACTATCACTACCGCCACTTGCATGATCTTCATCTGCGATAAGATCGTTGGGGTCTCCTCCTTTCGTCGTCGTCCCGCCATTTTTTCGACTAACTCCTGGTCCAGAACTAACTCCGGATCCAGAATCAGCACTACTAGTTTTTGAAGAGGCTTTTGCAGTTGTATTGGTAGCAACTGGAGGTGGTGGAGATGTAGGTGAAATCCCGTCAATAGACCACCGAAGCGTTTTGTTGGATCCTCTTTCGATATCGCTGTTTGTCCGGAGGATACTGGCGCCTGTGATGAGCGAATACTACTTGTTGTAGTTGGTGGAGGTGCGGGTGAAGAAAGTAGTTGCACTGAGGACAATAAGGTAGACTACAACAAGAACCTCTACTTCCTGTAGCCGCAGATGGATCTCGTTCTTTGTAATGTAGTAAAAAAATGAAGTTGCTTGTAGCTTCATCCTTCTATCCAAGAATTGTTGCAATGTAATGCAATGTAATGTAATACCTGGAGCTTTCGCAGTCACTTGGTTTTCCTTTTTCTTGGATCCGCTGTTTAAAAAAGCCTCTAGAGTTTGAAAATCCTCATCCGATTCAGATGAGGAGTCAGCTACGACAATCCGAGATGACGCTGAGGCTCCTCCTGTGGGTGATGTGGTTGTCGTCATAAACGTCGAGCAAGGGTACTAACGTAAATAATTAGCCAGCGTCAACATTTCTCTAGACTAGTATTAGTAACATTGAAAATAGTAGTACATCGTCCTTCTAGTACTGTCACTTGGTATCTATTGTCTAAATCCACAAAAAATCCAAAAATTTAATCACACGACGAATCCAGTACCTCTCCCTCCGCCCACCCCTTTCTCCGGTGATGGCGAAACAATGTTTAGACTGCTCGTCCCTTGGTTCTTCGGTTCGTCGAATGGAAAAGAAAATGACGCACCACTTGTATCAAAAACGATCCCTGCGTACGGGTCGTCATTCGGCGAGCCACCGAAACCTCCTCCGAGGCTACCTCCTGAATACATCCTGGTGGCTGAAGATGTAGAAGTTGTTGCTGTAGTTTTTATTTCAAAAGATAAAGATTTGAATTTGTGCGCAAGAAAGTTATTATGTTGAATTGAATAATGTACCTACAACTGCTCTATTCACTTGGACTTCGTGATGAAGAGCTTCCCTCTATTCAATGCGCGCGGTTAGAAGTTCTTTTGTTTTCATATTTTAGAGGATTCTCTGCTACTTTTCGTTGCTTTGTCTAGATGAGAATTTTCATGGCGCTATATTTCCTTTTTCATACCCATTTTTAGTTAAGTTGGATTCATTTTTTTCTTTTCTCGGGACGTGAGCAGAGGGATTCTTTTTCGCTGCTGTGCGTGGGTTCCTGAAAAAAAACTTTTTCTGGCGAGAGAAAAGCCCATCATTCCATTCAGCCACATCCGTGGCGGCTGTATACTGCACCGTGCCACGCCGTCGATGGAACATGTCACATCATTGTCGTGAATGTTCACAAAAAGACTTGTTACTGCTCCTCCACATTTTCTGAAGCAGTGTCCAACCTTCTGCGTCATCAACGCTGTCAGTGATTCGAAACATATTCCAAGTCTAGACAAGTTCAATTTTATGGGATATTTGAGGCGTCAAATCATGATCTTCACGACCTTGTTAAGGAATCAGTTACAATTATTCTGTCGGTATTAAAAACTAGAAAAAACTAGAAACTGAAGACACACACGAGAGAGAGAGAGAGTAGAAAAGCAAATAAGGTGAAAACTTATTTAGGAAGCGGTCTTCAAGGACCTTAATACTAGAGGTCACTATTTTCCACCCTGGACCATGCGTTGATAGCCCGTCATTGTCATTCGATTTTGTTCGGTTCTAGTGGGTCCGGCAATCTTCCGACCAGCAGCGGAGAGGACGACGCCAGGCCTCAGCGTTATGATATCCGCTATATTTGGTCTATCCTCCTGCAACCGCATGAAACCGTCTTCAAAGGCCTTCTTCACTGGCGAATTAGACCCTGATGTAGTTCGCTTGGTCGGTGCAGGAGCATCCGCCTTTGCTGTCAGAGAAGCGCGACCGCCGACGTCGAAGTGGCGAGACCTGATTGTCGTGAAAGTGCAGACCAGATTGTAAAAGCCTACGTACAAGGAAAGGAAAAGCAGGAGTTCTTGTCCAGAAATTCAACCGGTCGTCAACAACAGAAAGGTACTTCTACGAGAAGTTCAATTTCAAGAACAAGGTCTTAGAGAAGATACGGTATTTGCAAGCTGACAGCGGGAAGCTTTTCTATCTTCGGAAGCTCGACCCACAGTATATTGCCTTCGGTATCAAACGTGTACTCTGTCTTTCCTGGTTTGGAAATGGGAGTTGTTCTTCTGAAGAAGAGATACTTTGTACACCCACGTAAATTTGAACGTGTTGTACCCTGTCTTTCCTAGTATAGAATAGTAGAGAGGTATCGAACGTGTACTGTCTTTCCATTTCCGGGTGATGTTTTTCATTTTCAGAAGAATAATAGTGTAGAGAGATACTACACGTGAATCAATTTGTACAACCAAAATGAAAACATCATAAGTTGTACCTACCATAAGTTGAAGTTGTATACCCATCACAGCTCCCTGCGCCTCTACCGCTGCCTGTGCCTCCTCGCGCTGTTTTTTCTTCTTCTCTAAAGCTTTCTCCGCCTCCTCTCTTCGCCTATCCTCAACCTCCTTCGCCGCTCGATAATGGTGCTCCTCTGGGTCTGTGTGATCCTGTGGAGAAGCAAGAGCGAGGTTCATGAGTACCATGACAAAAAAACAGCTCCTGTTGGTTTGCATGTATTTTTGATTTTGTCCTCCTTCTTCTATGAATTCACGATCACGACTACTAACCTTAACGCTCCTATTTCTATACTATCCAGGATGCGAAACATAGTACTATTTCCTCCAAGCGTATGTGCCTAGGCCTGTTCGCCTCTGCCTCTGCTGCTGCTTTTGCCGCTTCCCTCTCTTTTTTAGCTGCCGCCTTCGCCGCGCTCGCCTCCCGTTGGGCGGTGATCTGGGAGGATTGCGGAAAATGTTAATTTCATGAAAATGACAGGGAGAACTACATCAGAAAAAAAAATCACGATGGCGTAGTTGCAAGAAGAGTCATCAACAAGTCCAAGTACCCTCGCCGGCCCCGCCATCAGACCTCCTACATGCCCAACAGCAGTCGTTCCCGACAGAGGTATTCTTTTGGGAACAGACCGTAGAGCTTGCGTTGCCCAAGTATCTATCATAACGGGTGCTATCTCATTTTCCAGAAACCAACCACTAGCCTCCATCTCAGCCTCTGGTTCTATGTACGTAAACGCCATATCGATCTCCGCGAGCATGACTTTAGTCACTGTTCTAGCCTGGTTGGTGGAGTAAGAAATAAATGAGATGAAAAGAGTAGGACAATCTATTCAACAACGACATATTTATTGCTTACCATTACCTTATCATCTAGCACGACCATGATCATGCAAAAGAACGTTTGTGAGTACTACCTCCAAGGCCACATACACATGGACTTGGACATACATTGAGGAGATGCAAATATTAAAGATAGAGCAAATATTAAATTAAGGACCCACTTCCGGGGCCTGGGATTGGTTAGACTTCACGCGGGTGCGTATTAAGTTTAAACTTTACCAAATAAAATCAAAATTTTTACGATCTCAACTCCAAGAGTTTTAGTTTATAAATAATCCATGCCCAGAATACGAATTTTATCTAAACGCTTAAGTATGCTTTCGAATACTAGCGAGCGAAATTTAAAAAAATCAACAACGAACCCCCAACACCCGAACCCAACACACACCGAACCAAAAACACCTGAACCGAAAGCACCTCCTGAACCTGAACCAAATACATCGGTCAAAATGAAGCACGCCGCGACTTAATTTAATTCGTGGGCGTAAAAATTAAAAACTTTGCACAGAAAGCCTAAATTTTTGATCTTATCGGCTGTAAAGCTTTACACCCTGCCCCAAGACTGAAAAGCAAAAGCTTCTGCCTCAGAGCTGACCGCGGAACATCAAAAGCGGCGCCTCGATGTCTCAAATTTTCAAATTTGAAAACCCGAATCCAAAATTTTTGATTATATCTAATAAAAATGAAATCTAAAAAATTCCAATCCAAAGCTTTTGTCTCTATCACAGAAAGAGCAATCTTTGCAAGTTGTAAATTGGAGCGCTGCAACTTGCACGCACAGAAGGCCAGACCTACCATAAGAAGAGTAGACCTACAGGACAACGGCCTCGATCTGTGCCTTTTTAATCAATGGCCGCACGCCATCCCCCGCCACGCTCTTGCCCCAACGATCAACGCCGCAAGACGGATTGCGGGCGGGGGAGGAGCCAGGGGAGCGGAATCGCCCCGGGATTGAGGAGGTGCGTGCCGGGGGTTGATGATCCTAGTGGGAGGAGTGCTACCAGGTGCGCCAAGTGAGAGTCTAGTATAATTACCGAGTATCCAAATCTTTTGTGTGCTAGATCCCGCTCATGTGTTATCCGCTTCGTCTTGTCCCATATGTGTGCTACTGCTTCATGAGCTGCATCCTCTGACTCTCCCCACGGCCTCGGAGGCCTAAACCTGTCCTTGTGCTTCTTCGATGCCACTGTCGACGGCGCGACCGACGACATCAAGTCGTCGTTATTGTCTGTGCCGGACAACATCTTGTTCTGGGAGTTCGCTGGTGAGTTTGTTGAGATTGCTCTCCAGCCCTACTTCTGGAGGTAGGAGATAGCCCCAGGTATCACTTCTCTCGCACGATCGGTGTGATGTGCTAACAATGCGCGTGCTCCTGCTTCTACAACAACTATTTTCTTCTGCTTTTCGACCTTTTACGAATCCTCGTTATGCTAGAAGATGTTGCTGGTAGATACACGTGTTCTTCGCTGAGGTCAGTATCGCTTACGATGGTCTTACTAGAACTAGTAGAACGTATTGCCTGGCTTCGATGATATACACGCACGATGATGCGCCGCTGGCTCAGTAATGGAAGTAGCCTGGCTTTTTTTCGTTTTATTACCGCTCTTCGAAGGCCCTGATATCCTCTTAGTAATCGTTCAACTACGCTAGTATCACTGGGAACGAAGGCCGATGTTCTTATCTTGACACGTATTGGTATTGGTGTGGTTGCTCGTTGAATTCTTCGTGTGTGTCTGAGACTCTAAAAGTGAGTTCTCTGTAGTCCCTGTAGCTCGTTCTATTTGTCGATGTACTGTGATGAATCTACAAAAAGTGTACAACGAAGTCTGGATCGACCAACGGGACACTGCGATTCCGCTCGTCTATTCTGTGTGTGACTACCTATTCTTCAGGTCCGCGGACAATTTGATCCACTTATTGAGATATCAAAACGTTTACAACAAGCCTCGTGTTGCGTCCCGTCAGCGGTCTAAAGTTCTCGGGAACGACCCACGCTCCTGCGGCAAAGGGTTATCCCTACCCTCAGCCGCACGCATGGCCGTGGAGGCCATCGCGGCCATGGGTATATCTTTCACAAGGATCTCCCAACTTCACTATCGTGTGGTTCAATAACCTTCAAGTATTCATTGTCGGTCAGTTGCTCCTGCATTTAGGTCGATGTAAGTCAGTCTCTATATTTTTTTTATCTTCTGCCAGAAGTAAAACGCTACTGATAGGATCAGATTCAGATGATGCTGCCACATTTTTCCACTAACATCTTTTTGACAAATTTTTTGTTCTACATGGGTACTGGTAATGGGTTCTCGTTTTTACTATCTCGTTTTCAACATAACACCGCACAATGGCTCAGCGTCGGGCTTACTTCTGCGCAACTACAGATAATAGAAACAACTCTCCCGCTCCTTACAACTGAGTAAACAAAGCTGCATATCACTCTCTCTACTTTCTCTCTCTCTCTGCGTAAGCACAACCTGCTTCATGGTCGTCGTACGTTCTCAGTACCGAAAAAAAACCGAAACTACAGGAGAATATCCTTACTCAACAATATCTCAGTTGTGGGACGGTTGTACAACGAAACATAGCAGAGCAGACAGACGAATGATTCGTAAGGGCGTGAACTGCTAGCTTCGTTTCGCTCCTCACACTTCACACCGGCTGTGGAATGCAGACACGCGCTGCGATAGTGCAAACCATGCTGTTGCAGTTGCTCTTTTTATGAAACTACGAATAATTCTTGTGTTTGTGACGATGTTGATTGATAGAAATAGTTCTGGAAAATAGGGATACTAATCGTACTTGCATGCGTTCTAACTACATTACAATACAAATCGTAAATTCATTTGAAAGAAACGTTTCTTCGTATTTATCTAGGCTTGTGGTAAGTTGCACAATGGGAGATACTACCTCCAGTGTTTGCAATTATACTGAATGAGAAGTTTACTGAATGAGAAGATTAAGCTGCCTAAGAAATCTTCATACTTGCAATCTTTCACAACATATTAGAAGATGGAATTAAGATTCATAGTTGTTATTGTTGTGTAGTAGAAACTCTGACGTCTACTGCTTGTTATACCATTTTGTTTTATCTCAGACACACATTTAAAAAAAAAGTTGTTTTGGCAAGAAAATCCATCAAAAAAGGTTGTTTCATTTTCATTGAAGACTATGCTTAAATTGCCTTGTATTCTACGTAGCAAGTTCTCACGTGCAGTATCTTCTATATCTGGATTTTCCTGCCTTTGTGTCGTGCTGTTGCTGTTCATCACTATGACAAGATCATTATGTTGCTTCGGGCCAGCCTCTGTACAAAAAAAGTTTCAATAATTTCTTGCATCTTTTTTTGAATGTGTCAACATCAAATAGCGCGATCATGTCAACACTTTCATAGGTTCGTGCAATCAGAATCGTATTTAGTTCATCATGCTGCCATAACAGCGTCCTGAGCGTTTTCCCCTCCAGCATGCCCTAACCCGATTCCCTTGCCCATCATGGCAAGCATAAGATGCTTTTTCTTCTTCAAATCGCTCACTTCCTTTTTCAAGGCCATTGCTTCGTCTTTCTTGTTGTGCGCCCATTGGTCCAAAACGCTTTTTACCTTGGGTCGAGAGATAGAGATCGTGCTAATGGAAAATGGCTGCTGTAGAAATAAGCTGCAACATTCGTTCCCATGCTGTAGAATTACAAAAGATGAAAACAAACAAGACAATATTTCTAGAAACGCTGATTGTAAGCATGCAATATCGTAATGGTATACCGCTCCCTTCGATTCTTCTCCCATCATCGTATTCGCCGCGATCGTTTCAGCCACTTCTACGCGTTCTGCCAGTGTCTGCTCAGATTCCTGCAATCTCTTTACAGTCTCCGACAATCGCTCGTTTTCCTCCTTGAGAGAGCGCACTGGACCACCAGACGAGCCTCTTGTTCGTCTGGGAAAAGCGTGGGGTTGTTGTAGTTGATTTGTTGCTGTCCGTTTATTCCTGGAATTGTTCAGGCTGTCCGTGCCCTTGTTGATCCCATCATCGAAACCATGAATATCGGCTCCGGCATCACCGCCGATACCTTCAATTTCCCTTCGCAGACTAAGTGCATGGGCTTGTCTCTTAGAGTGCTCCAGGGATGCGGCCGGGGTAACTAAATTTATGGCTCGATCGAGCAGCCCTAGCCATTCACTCTAGAAGGCTGATAGATCACGAAAAAAAACCAGGGAAAGAACAACTGCTTCATCATACACCTCTCCTATGACTGAGCATACACCTCTCCTATGACTGAGCAACCCTAAACCCTAGGCCCAACCCTAAACCCTAAACCCAACCCTAAAGCCTACTCGAGAACCTCTCCTTAACATCAATATCCTCATCCAAAAAGGACTTCTTTTTTATTGCTTGCGCGTCGCTGCCCAATCGCACGTCTGCTAAGTACTCGTCGAGTCGCGTGTTCAGAAACTCTTCATCGTCTTCCGCGGCAAGGAAACCATCTAGGAAATCCGACATCTCTTTGTCATTCTTACTCATGGAAGAATTGTGGTTGTAGTCATCTCCTTAGAGGTTGAGAGCAGTTGGCATCTTCTCTAGCTCGCATATTCAATATGGCTTTCCTACTTGAAGAAGCCATAGAGATACGCATAGAAGGGATGTCAACCTCCGACCCTTAATCTCCATCTTGTTCTTGGTCAATCAGACAGGCTTCGCCGTCGATTGTTACATGCTTGTTGGAGGACGCCTTGTTAGTTCTACTAGTATTTGCGATCGTACTAGAAGATTCAGTCGATGTTCTCTTCGCCAGGTAGTTGTGTGGAGGCAGCCCTCTAGCACTAGCAGAAGTTGTGGTCTTGTTGGTGGTCTCCATTTTAGCTGCACCTGCACTGTAGGTAGCAGTAGCAACTTTCAGACGCCCTGTCATGGAAGAGGTGGTTGTGGAAGATGAAATGGCACTGCTAGTACCCGCGGCTGGTTGTCCGCTACTAACACCTGTACCACCACCACCTCCATTCAATTTTCTTCGCCGCGGAGTAGTGCCTCGTCTCGTTGAGTGAACTGGAGGCGTCACGGGAGGAGTCACAGGGGGCGTTCGCGACATAGGTCGTCCATAAAGCTCAAATTCTGAAGCCATATTTGCTCTCGTTGAAGAGGTTTTGCTCTTTGTTTGACTCCTCTCCCTACTTGGAGTTGGATGTGCTGCCTTTGTAGTTGTACTACTTGAAGTGTTAGAGGAGGATCCTGAAGTAGATGCGCCGCCTCGACTAGTTGCGCCGAAAATGTAATTAGACCTAGACGAAGACTCTTGTTCCACACTCGTCCCCGCGGCATCATCGTCGTCTTCCTCTTCATCTCCCTCAATGACTGGCGACATCACTGTTGGAAGCAAACTGCCGGGCGTAAAAGCCGGAGAACCGCCGCTCCGTCGTCTGTTCTTTCTTCGAGACGAGGACTTGTTGCTTTTTCCCGTTGTAGAAGCGGCTAGATCTTCGACTACGCCATCTTCGAGTTCGTCATCTAGTTCAACATCGTCAACATCCTCAAACTCATCCTCAGACTCCACTGCATCTCCTTCAACATCGTCAAAGTCACCCTTTCCATTTTCGAAGTCGTAATGAAGTTGTCTATCAACACTATCTCCTCCACCACCTCGACCACCAGGTAACTTCTCCATATGCTTTGCAACCGCATGCTCTAAGAGATCCGGCGAGGGTTTCTTGATCCCATAAAACACGTCGTCTTGCTGATGAAACCATCGAGCTAAACGTCGGACGCTGACGCCGTTGTTGGACGATGTTGAGGAACCTGTTGCTGGTGGTAGATGAGTGAGTAGAGAAGAGATGACACATGAAGATTTGTTGATCGTCACAGTAAATGAGGACTTTGAAGGAAGTGAGATAGCGTAGATGAGGATGAGCAAAAGGTAACTTCTATTCCTTTCTTGTTCGAAAATGTGTGTAATATCAACATCATACCATTCTGTCCATTCCCTGCCTCTCCAGCTCCACTTCCGTGATAGGCTTGCGCTACTCGATTCATCAGTTTCTGACGAAAATAGCCTGGTTCTCCAGGCACACCCCCGCCTCTACTTGGGTCTCCGTTCTCCCCGTAGAAAAACATGCTGTGGTGATTCTTAAACATGCGATGGAAACTACTATTGTAGCCCATCGGTGCTCCTTCGCCTCCATTCAGGAGATGTTGACCGTGGTATGATGAAGCATAGCCGCGCATTAGTTGCTGTTGAGATAATAATGAGGTAGAAGGGCCTCCTCCTGCTCCGTATTTCATCCCACGGCGCATCCTCTTTAACGTGCTACCTCCTACTCCAATTACATCATGACTTCGCGCCGACGTGGTCGCTTCAAAGTCTAGTCCTTTCAACGTTCTTTGCATAGCATCAATGCTTTCAGCATCGATAGAAGAGGCATCTTGAGCCGTCAGCGACAAAAGTTCTTCCGGCACTGTCCCTTCTTTGGCACGGATGTAGTCGTGAGCTTTGTAAAGCAGTTTTCGCAGACTGTCGATCATCACCAGGTTCGGATCCACATTGCGACAGGGATACGTTTTGAGTCGCGAACAGAGTGAGGCATAGTGCAGTGTAGACAAAGACTCGGAAAGAAACTCAGCAGCGGGACTGAGGCAAGCGAGCATCATGGTATTGCTGTTGCCCTGGATAATCGCATGCTGGAGCAAACAGGTGAGCTTACCTGAAAGTAGACGTAGAGGTAGAGGGAATAGAGGACTTGTTAGAGTTAGACTATGTGGTACCATAAAACTTGATCTTGATCATATTGGAGAGGACTACTGATGTTTGAAATCAATTAAGCTTCATGGTCTAATGTGCAGCAAGCCCCTGAAGCTTCGGACGATAAGTCTGTACTTTCTCGAAACGGAATGTGTCTTCGATCCAGTGCAGCTCCAGAAGCAAGTGCCGTGATTACTTTGCGCAGTATGAAGAGCGAAGTGTTAATTTGGACTGTCTCCTGGAGTCGTTTCCGGCTCTTGTTCTCCTGATCGTGGATAGCTTCCTTCGCGAAGGGTCGCTCGGAACCAGCAAGATCGACCTTCTTGACGAAGAGTAGAGTGACGAAGATGAGGAGAGTGGAGTTCATCAACAAAACCGCGATTCTTGCAACTTATGATCACATCAACTAGTATAAGCAAGTTCTTACATCTTCTGATGTAGTGGTTGTTGTTGTCATAGTTCCTCGTTCCGCATCTTTCTCCTTCGATCAAACTTCCAAAGTCAAACTCAAAGGGTGGTCGGACTATCTATTAAGCAAGTTGTAGTACCAACTGCAATTTCGCTCTACTTCCTAATGTGCGTGATTCGACCTGAATTTCGAAAATCGCGTGTGACCGACTCGAACAGTGATTCATAGAAGTTTGCGCAATCACCCTGTTCTGGACTCCACACCGAAAATAGTGCAACAGGTCGTCTGGCGAACGGCATTCAAACTCCAAAAGGTCTTCTGCGTAGAATTCATCTCCATATTGCCGGAGTTTGAGCGACGTATCAGGGAGAAGATGGTCTGAATCAAAAGCCGACGTTGTCCTAGATGTAGTTTTTGATGTAGTTCTAGTTTTGCTTGGACTTTTAGACAGAAGGACTTTTTTGGATTGCTGTAGATGTTGGTCTTGTGGTGAAGAGTGAGATGAAGTGTCTTCTTCACCTCGTTTTTCTTCTTCCTTGTTCTGAATCTGATCTTCTATCGCGCCATCCTGCACAACTTCTGTTTCAATCTCTTCTTCGACTACATCTTCACTACACAGGTCATCTAAAGCTGTTCTTGTAACCGCGCCTTTCCCGGTCGTGAATGTTTTCCCTTGTTGAGATTGCTGAGGCAGCTGCTCCTCTGGAGGAAGAAAAACTTCTGTATTGAGGAGGTCGTAGATTTTTTCGTTGTAGATCTGGAGGAAGCTACAACGTACTGTGAATTCTGATTCTTCCGGAGCCTCAAGATGTTCGCTGTTATCAGCCAGAGCTTCTTCACTTGGAGAGGCTTCCGATGTTGAGTCGTTTTTTTCGTTCTTCGTTGCGTCCGCTGCTCCTGCAACGCCGCCGCCTTCAGATGTCGAAACGAGTTCTTCAGAACCACCTTCCCCGCCTGCTGTACCTGCTCCTTGGCCAGCACAATTCTTACTCTTGTTCCTAGTTGTCTTCGAAAATAGAGCACGTGCGATTCGCGGAATCAAACCAAAGTTTTCTTCCGGTGTCTCATCAAATTGCGGCTCCACTCCATTCCCATATGTGACTCCTTCCATGGAGTAGGTTTTGCCGGACCTGGAGGCTGTAACGGAATCTATTGGGAAACGGCCACACGCTAAGTTACTTATAATATAGAGGAGTGCGGAGGACTAGTACTGCTTTCTGAACAAACGAGAAAGAGATTTGTAGTTCCACACTGAGCGCTGACTGCTTTCTGAACAAACGAGAGTAGAGAGAGATTGGTATTTAGTTCCACACTGAGCGCTGTTCCAGCTCACTAAGCGCTAGCGCACAGGATAAAAAGAGAATTAGAAGAACCCAGTCTGTCCGTATGCAAATATTGTTGCGTGATAGCCGTCCAGTAGTTGCGAAATGACGCTTTCCATCCCCAATGCTTTCCACACATCTTCCTGTGTCTTGTCTGCGCCAAGCACGCCGTCATAGTGAAACGCATACTTGCCGTCAGCGGAAAGTTTGCCAGTATGGAAATCACCAACGAGTGAGGCACGGGAGAGCTGGTTGTGTTGACTAGCTGCACTGGAGGTCGAAGATGAAGACTCTCCACCTGAACAAGATGGTTTGTCCTGTAGCTGTTCAGCTGAATGTTCAGCGGTAGCCTCGTTCGACGCAGAGGAACCTCCACTTCCCACAGCTGCACTCACATTGGCCAATCCCTTGATCCTCGCATGTGGAATTTCGATGGTTGTGCCCGTTAGCGTATAGAGTTCCTCGTCCCGTTCGTTGCCGAGTCGGGGTCGGATCCGACAAAAGACCTTTACGTTTTCCACACGATTGCGACTCATTTTTCTTGTTGAAACTACTGGTAGCTAAGAGTTTGGAGTGTTCATTGATGATACTTCTAAAGAATCTTCTTCTGCTAGTCGTATAATGAAGAGTACTTATAATAATGGGCACGTAGTACGCGTAATTATAGTTGTTTACTTTCAATACGTCAGAAGCTGTGTCTCGAAGGCTGTGAATGTTGGGCACCTCCATTTCATTTCTTGTTGATTTTGACGGTGATTGTTACGTGGTCCTGGCAGCTTTCAATCTTCACTCTACTTGTTCAGGGACACTTCTAGCATTCTCGTAATCTCACTTTCTCTTTCATACACCTCTCCTATGACTGAGTACTTTGTTGAGGATGAAGAGATGCTTCTGCTGAACAACGCGAAACCTCATTCATACCCAATTCGCTCCCGGGCCGGTCAGAAACGGGCAAGCCTTCTATGATTCTTTTTCGTACAGAAAACAAAATAAAGTTACCAAGGCGATTATATCACACTTGCTTTATTCGGGTAGAGCTCCGCATTACGGAGCAGCAAGGGAGTCGCTCCATGTGGGCAACGTCTGCTTAGGGGGAAACGGGCAGCCATTTTGGGAGGATTCATCTTAGATGTGATCAATGTCCTCTTTTTGCTTCTACGTAGAACTGATTTTGATAGGACCCATTGATGTCATTGTTCATCAAAAGTAAAACCTGATTTTCACATGTTCAGGCTTCATCAAAGCCATCACTTTTTTGGACGTAGCGATCGAAGTTTTCGGAGAGAAGAGGTCTCAATAACCACCGCCTCGCGACGTCGAAGCAATGCTGTACAACTAAGTTGAGCAGCACGAAAGGGAAGTATTAGGATGTGCTTTGCCACCAACTGCATCTTCAGGTACGAAAACTACGGGCATTTTAGTTCGGGATCGGAGAAGCTTTGAGCTGGATAAGCAATTGCTTAAAACGCGAGGTGTCCTGGAGCGGCGCTGACTCTGCAATGGACGGGATAAGGAGTGAAGAAGATGAAACGTGATTTCTATGTATTGTTTACATTCACCATGCTCATGCATGATCAGAAGTTTCTTCACTTCTATTAAACGTCAAGGAAAATGAAAGGCACAAGCACAACTTCTACTTCACAAGTGATATCTTCAGTATACCTGGCTTCGCAGCCTGTTCGCTGATGAGACTGAGCACGCGTTCCCATGGGTTTTGGCCTTCGTTTTTCCCTGCTTGGATAGACAGCAAGTCCTTCTCTTCTCGTCGGTTATCGGCGAATTTTTTCTGATCATTTTTGGCATCGATTGGTTTGTGCAATCAAATAAAATCGTCAACTTATACTTTTTCAAAGTAGGACGAAAGCCGACACACAAAGGAATCTTCTCATATATTTCCCCACAACCGCAACAAGCGTCAATCTATCATAATGTATTTTAGTACCTGCAATCTCGCTTTTCTATCGGCATACCACTTTTCAAGATCCTTTGCTGCGTCTTCCCTTTTCTTTTTCTTGCTCGCCAACTCCGCTTGCGCCTTCTTTTGGTTCTTAGCATCTTGCGCTGCTTCCCACTCTTTCAATTTCTCATTCCCTGGACCGCCTGGGCTCTGCAGTTGATGAAGATGATGTTTGATGGGGGAAGATTAAGTAGACATTCTTGAAAAACAAACTACGGCGACAACAAGTGAACATATAGAGTACCATAGTTTCCGCTCCCCCTACTGCGCCAGCGGCCGGTGCCATACCCGCAAAAGCATCCATTACTGGTACTGGAGAGTCTGTCGCTGGACCAGGAGACGCAGGTGCCATGAATGACAATGGATCTGTGGTTGTGAGAGGAGTGATGGTAGGAAGTATTTAAGATCGAGATTATTTTGGGGCGAGCTGGAAGTTGAGTAGAGGCACACCAGCACGTGAACCATGATTATTTGCGTATTTTTTGCTTCATTGAGTGAAACACGAAAGTGCTGTTCAAAATACCTGCCGCCGCTGGTGCTGGCGTTGAGTTCGGCGCGGAGTCGTCGAACATGTCCATTTTGTTCTATCTGATAGGAACTTTGTCCCACTAGAAACTAAATGAATCGACCTGCACAGTCCTCAGAGGAATTAGAGCGTGCGTTGTTGTTCCATAAAATCCGTAAAAGTGTTCTTCAAAAATCACATTGTAAAGTCACAACATTACGTTTGTCCGCGGCCTGATTGTATGAATCGTCATTACAAGGAGGTTAGTGTGTGTAGTATGAGAGAAAAGAGATATTAATATGTAGACAAGAACCAAAATCGGAGCAGACTCGCATCTACTTTTATTTGCCTTCATGGTGCAAATTATATTCTCAGCACGCCGAAGATCATCGCTCCAGTCATTCTCATTGAATCTTATGGTGAAATGTTCAGTTCCTGTCACATCGCTTTGATCGCGCGGAAAAGAGGGATTGTTATCGACATATGTTTACAGCATCGAGCAGATGAAGAATAAGAACACGACTCCTGCAAGAAAATATAAGGTCGTAAGAAGTCATCCTGGGGTGGGACTTGGGCGTGAGCAAGAAGGACTTTGAAAAGCATGGTTTCTGCTGGTCGCCAGGGCTGCCTGGTGGTTGATTGACATTTCCTTATCCTTATTGGGTAATGGGCGTATTGTATTTACCCCGCGGCCATCGAGGGAAGACGAAGGGTTTTTTACTTCTCGATGCCACAACGGGTGAAGCGGGTTGTAGTTTGTGGTGGGTTGATTACTTCTCGATGCCACAACGGGTGAAGCGGGTTGTAGTTTGTGGTGGGTTGATGTGAAAGTTTTGGAGTTCCCGTAGCTGTATGACTTAAGAACATTGGATTGCCATGTGTGACTTCCAGCTTGTTGATAGTATTCAGCCTCGCGGCTTTCTTCAACGAGAAAAAGAGCACGACCCGTCGAAATGACACTGCCAAATAACACTGCTCTCCTAGCTGGTTTTCAAACCGAGCAATGCGTAGCTTTGCGCTCCTCCGCATCCTACTGTCCGTCCCTTATACTGTGAAAAGTCGATGGTTTTCAATGTCGTTGGTTTCTTCACAAATGTGTCTGCACTTTGCTCTCCTAGACACTGCTGAAGCCGGTTATAGCCCCAACCAAGGAGCTCACCACTCTCTTTCACTAGTAAACCGTGTGCTTCGCCAACTGCACAAGCGACAACACAGTCAGCACTTAAATCTGCTCCACCTGATAGCTTTGCTAACAATTGCGCCTGCTGCTGTTCATTGCTTACTGCCTCCTTCTCAGCATCATTTTTGGCACCTGGGCGCGAGAGTGTTGAGGATGAGCTTGTCGTTGAGTCATCGTCGCAAAAAATGTGTAAAGATTTCTTTCGTTTGGGATAGCGATATTTGGTATGGGTAACGGAAGAAATATTGATAGGAACTCACTCTGAGTGGTTTATTTGTCAAGGAAAACCACTGTCGTGTCATCCCCTGGGTGAAGAAGTTCTAAATACGCGATGTTGTAGAAAGGTGTACCTTCTTCTTCCGCGTCTTTCTTCAGTGCACTGACGTCGCTTGGTCCTTCACTGTTGACGCCACCGCAGATGATACTTTTCGCTTCTTTTGTGACGTAGACTGTGCACATCCATCCTGCAGAGGCTTTCGTGATCGGATCGCCTAGAGGCACTTCTTGGGGTTCCGGGAATACTTGTCGCATCCCGTGTCCGATCTGCCCTCCAACGTTGCTGCCCCAGCCGAACACTTTGTGCTCACTACTAATTGCCACTGTGTGTGCACCTCCACATGCAATGTCCAGGATCTTTTCGCCTTCTAGCAAACCCTTCACTTGAGTAGGTTTTTGTTGGCCTGTGCGGTCCACGCCACTGAGGCCCCACCCAAGCTGGCCGTAGTCGTTGTAGCCCCAAGTAAAAGCCTCACCTTCCTTCGTCAATGCCGCCATGTGCATATCGCCGGCAGCGACTTTCACTATCTTGCGTCCAGACAGACCAATGCCAGTGGAGGAAGTAGAAGGTGTTGCTCCTTCTGCACCATCTGCAGGCTTCTTCACGAACCCGTTACACCAGGTATCGACGAAATTCCTAGGGAAATTGCTGGCTTGAAATCTACCCCAGGACCAGATGTTTCCCTTTTTCTCCAGAGCTAGCGTGTAGCGACCTCCACAAGCGAGTTGACTCACGTAAACCTCATAGGGGAGCTCGGCTAAAATGGGCAAAGGTCGATCCTGCTCGTCCCCAGTGCCCAGCTGACCGAAATCATTGCGTCCCCAAGTAAAGACGCGACCACCTTCGGTTACCTAGTTCGTTGGGAGCAGTTCGGGGGACAAACACGACATTCCTTGTTTTCTTGCTGGTCAGAATATGAATGCATCATCCCCGATTTCTACCACGAGGACAACAAGTTCCCGACAACAAGTTCAAGTACAAGACCCAAAACCAAATCGAAAAAAACAAAAGAGTACTGCTGCCGCATGCTCAGTGCCGACAGAAATCTGCGCGATTCTCTTGTGCGATAGCGTAAGCATTTTCTGTGGTGCATCTCCGGAGGATTTAGAGAACGTCGAATGACCCCAAAAGTACACATCATCCTCTGCCCCTTTCAGTGGACCCGAACCGTCGACGACGTAGATCTGTGGCAGTAAGCGGAGGAAAGCAGTAAGTACAGGTATAAGAAGTAGGTGCTTGAAATGTACTTAAGTAAGAGCGTTGTCCGTCGAAATTGAAAATCAAAAATGATCTTTGATCTTTGATGATACGAAGTTGTAAAGGTACTCGAACTCGAGATCAGATCTTTGAAGATACGAAGTATTTTTAAAGGTACTCAACAAACTCTAACTCGATTTAGGATTTCTTGATAATATTACGATGGAATACAACTAGACCTACTGAAAACACTAAGCGCAAGCGCAACAATCTTCAGGTTCTTCTTCTAGCTAGAATATTAGTACCAATCCCCCGTATCCGATGTATCCTGATATTGCATCCGTGTCCGGAATCGCTATTCCCAGCTCCGATCTCAAGTGGCAGCCATGCTCACTAAGCATTTCTCGTAGTTTGTTGTATTGGGAGACGAAAAACCTCTTGATCCCCAGACTTGGCCCATCTTCGTATCCTCCATGCTTTGGAAGCCGTACCTTCAGGTAGCACTGAGGCCCACGACGACCTTCGTACTTGAAGTAAATCTTGAAACGCTTCTCCTTGCGGGGTTGGAGGAACTTCAATTTACAATTGTTCTTGTTGTTGGCGCTAGAAGCGCCGCCTATTTTTCCCCCTATTCGCTCATCTTCGAATTGTTCTCGCTCTTGGCGGTGAGCCCTGCGTTCTTGAGCAAGATTTTGATACTCATCGCGCTGTGAGTCCTCGATGCCAACGATTTCGTCCTCATCCTGCCCAAACAAAGGAGGAGCTTCTCCACAAGGCACCGTCATCCTTGCTTCTGCTAATTCTTTCAGAAGATATGTTGTAGGTGTAGTACGTGTACGACTTAAATAGTGTTCAGCTACTTGGTTAGGTTAGGTTGTGAATCCTGCACATCAAAGCCCCCCGGCACTTCAGAAGATTCTCAAATACAACTTATTACTACACGGCTGTAAGGATGAATCGCGTGAGAACAAAGGCTATCAAGAATAAGACAAATCACTCATATGTCGCCGTGCTGTCGCTCTTTTTCAAGGTCGCTGTAAAAGAAGTGGAGCTATCATATTAGATGTGATGTTGATGCACAGATGCACTCTTCCTTACTGGTGGAATGAGGAAAAGACAAGAACAGCAGGAGCGGAACCCTTCGTTCTGGATCATTCGCTGCATAATCCTCTGAACTTCATCTCAAAGTTTGAAGATCAGATACAGATTCTCCATTGCTTTCTTCGAGATGCATTTGAATTCAGTGATGAAGTAGATTTCCATGTATTTTTCATGTTCATCGTGGTGACAAAGGCACTAGTAATCATTACTAGACAGGATGTCAGCATTAGTTTTGATGTCAACGTGTTCGCGTTTGCAGTCGCATAGGTGAAGCGCGAGGAGAGCGTTTGCTGTAAGTAGTCGCTGAAGAGCCAGGGTCTTCGACTTTATCATGGGAGAATCTTCATAATGGGGTGTTGTCGTTGTCGTAAAGGAAAACGATACATCGACAACAGTGAAGGTAAACATGAACTCAAATACTGGGGTTCTTAGATCTATTTCCTACTAGAAGGTGGCTCCTGCAACTTCGTCAGCAGATTTTCTATTGTTATGGGCCGTATAGACTTGCGATCTTGAAGATCCGTGGTACAGAAAAGGATGTCATTCTCCCAATAGATGAAAAGCGTGGTTTTCTTGGACGCCCTGTTGTTGTTTCCTGCACCTCCTGCTGTTACACTTCCACCAAGAGAAACCGAATACCACTGTTTTCCTGTTGCCGACAAGAAACCACTTTTGATGCTCATTTCAGCGCCTAGGTCAGCAGCAGCGTTTTCTAGGACTTGTTTTATGGTCAAATCGGGTTCTTCCATGTGCATGCTGAACTCCCGTTGCTCCCTTGCGCGTTTTTGTTCGTCTCTCAGCATTTCAGCATAACGATGGAGCGCTTTCTCTCTTTCGCTGCGTGGAGGGGCTCCGGAAGGACCATTCTTGTTGTCATTTACTCCTCTTCCATTCGCGGCACCAGCAGCTCCTTTTCCTCTGACAGTATTAGCTGCACCCTCAAGTTCCTCCTGTCTTTGACGCCAAGTCGTTGCGTCTAGCCTTGGACCGGTTTCTAAACCGTCAGCTTCCAGGACGTAGAAACTAGCGCCACCTGTATTCCGTAAGTCCACAACATGACACTCTAATACCTCCAAAAGGTATCCCAATTGCTGGAAGGTGTCGTCCGCTGGAGGTAGTACAGTCTTGCCTTCGGATTTCAACAACTGTTGATGAAGAGTACTTTTCATCCCTGCAACACCTGCAAATGGTTTGCCCAACACAGCCAGTCGTACGCGATGATAAAACCTTTCTACTGCAGCGCGCACTGCGCGTCGTTCCCGCAAGCTGTCCTTCGATCTCGCTAGAAGTAATCGTTTCAGATTGCGTCTCAAAGGTAAGAAGAACAAGTCGTCGAACAAGACCTGAAATGCCGGAGAATTGCTTTTCGCAAACACGTGCCTTAGCCATGGAGCCAATGTGTGCAGCACTTCATCGGAATCGTCTGGCTGCAAGACTTGTCTCAACCTGTCGCAAATCCTTTGTTCCAGGTCTGCGCTCTCTTCCACAGACAACACTCCAGTTCCGCCAGCAATTAAAGGGGCAACCATAGCCAACAACGCAGCGTTAGCACCATTGGGAGCGGAATTCAGACGGTTCTTGGTGTTCTTCTTCGCTCGCGAAGGTCTTCCTCCATTCATCCTTCCAGCCATTCTATCATCTTCCTCACAACTATCTTCCCCTTCCGTATCTTCTCCCTCACCACCAGCCAGAGGTCGCCAAGACGAACTGATAAAGCTAGCCAAACGCTGTTTGCAGATACTACCCACTTCTCGCAGATCCTCTGACGTCAGATACTCTCTAAAGGCAAAGAGCCAGGAATGGGGTCCGAAATTGGTAGCTGGAGACCAATTGTGCGCTGCATCGCGTAATTTTGGCAACACGTTCAAACGGTTCAAGTTCGTCACACAGAAAGTGGGAAGAAACTTTCCTGCAGTAGTAAGGAGTAACAGACATTCGCCGCATCCAGCAGCGCTTTCTGCTGGACGGAAGTCTTCGGAACCAATGCCTGCTCTGATGCGTTGGTAAACGGTTTGCTGCATGAGAAGAATGTAGGGCTTCGAAGAATCAAGTGACGAACAACTGCTAGTTCCGGTGGTACCGCTAGTACCAATAAGCAAGTCTCGAATCCTCGTCAATATCGGATCGAGTTCTTCTGGATCGTCGATTGGGTCCCACAAATTTACCAGATTGCGCAATGGCGGCAGCAGATGTTCTGCACAAATCAAGTCTAATTCGAATTTCGCAAAAAACCGCTTTCCATGTTTTTTCTTGACGTGTTCAAAATACTCCAAAACCTTCAAAATTTCCGCTTCTGCCTGCTCATTGCCGCCACTGGCGGTGAGAGAACCCAGAAAAGCTGACTGCGATCTGAGGTTTTTGTTGTTCTTAGAGGACGTGTTCTTTGTACTAGAAAAGTGTTCGTCCATGTCATCTAGAAGGGTTTCCATCGTCTCCACATCTGCGAGTTCAGAGGACTGGTGTTTCTTCCTGTTAGCGGCTCGACCAGATGTTGTTCCTCGATTATTCCTAACAGGACTACCGCTAGAGGAACTACCTCCACTCTCGACACCAGATGAAAGAGGACCACCATCTTCACCACGCAAGACGTCTAGACTAGATTGGTAATCACGGACTTGATTGCGCAGAAGAATGACGTCTTCGTTTGTTTTCAAGGTGAGTTTTGTGAGACTTCTGAGCAATTCATCTAGAGGTCGATCACGTTTTTCGAGCATGGCATCTGCCAAGTTTCCGCCTACGAGTTGTGGACCACCTGCCTTCGTCATGTCCACGATGCGCATCGAACTCTTCGACACAAGGTCCCCTGATTCTTGGTCTTCGTAGTATTCCGTACGTTCGCGTCTGTTTTTCTTGGACCCATAGAGATCTTCGTCGTCAATTTTCGCAGATCGCATTTTTTCTTTGCGCGACATGTGCTCTCCTAAACCTGGAATGACATCGCGGCCAGACTTCGCACCACCTTTATCAGCACCACGTCCTAAGAGGATGTCTTTAGCACTCCTTGCATCTGGTTTCGCTCGATCATCTACTTCTTGCTTGGCTTCTGCACCAGTACCCAATTCTTGAATGGCCTGGTTCTTCTTCCGGTTGTAAGCGCCAAGGAGAGGATTGGCACGGCCTTGTTCGTTCTTACCCAGGCCACCACCTTGCCAACCCATCTTCTTGAAATAGTTCAACACAGGATTCGAGAAGTCGTCGGCGAGTTGTCTATTACTCCTATGCACCTTGGTGGGCATCTGTGGACCAACGTTGCTAGCAATCTTATCTGGGTCTGCACTCCCAGGAGGTGGTTCTGGCGCAGAGAATTGGAACCGCGGATCGATGTCGTCATTATCCTCATCCTGACCATCTTCAGCGTGTTCACCTTGCTGCTGTCCAGAGGTCGTGCTCATCTTGTTTTTCTTCTTCTTGCCTTTCTTAGTACCTAGTAAACCAGGACCAGCACCTAAGCCTACACCTCCTAAACCAACGCCTCCTAAGCCGCCCATCCCCATGTCATCGTCTTCGTCATCATCACCTTCCTCGTCATCGCAATCCTCTTCGTCACCCGTCCCAGCCTTAGGCATAGCACCCGGTGCTTGTGTCACTGTCGCTTTCGGAATTTCTTTTGCTGGGATGGTCTCGGTTTTGACAAACCGCATCTTACTCCCAGAACCAGCGTTGAAGACCTTTGTCCTTTTAGCTGGACGCTCATCCTCCGACCCATCGTCTCCAGATGAATTGTCATTGTAATCACGTCCTTTAGCCTTGGAAAAAGATGAGCCTAGACCGCCAGAAGCAAACGGGTTCGTACCCGAGAAAAACGGGTTCACCACGTCGTCACTGTCCGACATCTTCTCTTATCCTATACTAGTTGCGGTACTGCTACTGCAAATGTACTATCATAATCATGTCGTACTAGAAGTAGACGCATATTTCTCAGTGTAGCAGTAGGAGGAGGAGCACATCATAGGTATAGGGTAAATGATAGGGTACGATACAAAACATCAATCTATCATCTTCATTACGAAGAAGCTTCCATCTTTGATGTAGCTGATAGTCGTTAAGAGCATCTAGTCGCCCGCGTCCAGATGAAAAAAAACCAGCAGAGCATGCAGAAGTCAAAAATACTGTTGTCCCTGAAAATAGAAGTTATGCAGCACCAGGAGGCGTCAGTCGTGAAGAGAAACCATGATCAACAAGATCAGTCGTGATTGAGCAAGACTCTCTACTTCCGATTGCAATTCTTCGTGATTGTTCATTTTTGACGCCCCTGCCATGGACGTGAATCATAGTCGCGTCATTCAGACCACAGACACTTCTACATTCACCTTGTTGCTGATAGTATTCGGTTGCGTCGAAGATGAGATGAGGAACAAGAAGTTGATGAGCATCATTCCACCTTTCTTGGTTCTTGCTGCGCAACGACAAATAAAGGTTGCGGATGAATAATGACACTGACATCTGTTATGATATTGACATCTTCTATTACGATTGGCATTGACACTTCTTACGACGTGTAATGCCTTCAGAACGTTTTGAACGTAGTACCATTTTTGTTTCATTCTCGTCTATAATGCTTGTCTTATTGCCTTAGAAGTACCTTTGATTTCATTCTTCATAGACTATCATCATGGAGTACCTTCTAATGGAGATTACTGCAGTTGGAGACTCCTTCTACCTTGGAGGAGTCCTCCTTACAGTTACACTCACTGTTACTCGTATCTTATCAATTTTCACCATTATTCATGGTGCAAGCAGCATCGATTTTTACATACCGCTTCACCTTGTAGAGGATGGAAGATGAGGCATCTGAATCAATCGTGGTCCTCGCTTTAATAGGCCTGTTAGGATATGGATCAATCGTGGTCCTGTCTTTAGCATACCGTAGAGACATCGATCACTTGGAGCTTCCACAGGAATACATCGCTCACATTGCGTTCTCGTCAAAGCCTGGAGTCGACTCGCCGTCCACAGTTTGACTTGTATCCCCCGGCTAATATGTGTACTAGCCGCAGAGCGACTACTACCTAGCTACCTTCTAGGCCCAGTTTTTTACACATGCTAAACGTACTACTTCTTCTACTTCTACGTACTACCTCCTTGGACTTTAGAATAGAACAGGAATTGATTCGCCGTCTACATCAGGGGGAACCTGTTGTACACTCGAGCGAATACATGCGACTCCGATTCCGACCTTGCTTTTACTAGTACTCTTCCACCTACCAGTTGTAAACACGATGTTCATGCTGCTGCACCTCCTGGCATTTTTTACTCTTATGGTAAAACTTCTTCCCACATCGTACTAGGCCTTCACTATTGCAGGATCAGGAACAAGCGTGATTCCTCTAAGCAATATCAAGATTAAGTAAGATCATGATCTTGCATCACTCAATAGCAATAACTACATGAAACTACATCAAAGAGCTACTGAGTTGATGGTGCAAGAAAATTTGTATCTATAATAGTACCATCGTCATTTTTTCGAAATTCCGTTCGGAAGAAGTTATGTTTATTTTTTTAAGAAATCATGTTAAGCTGTTTCAAGTTGATGACTGTCATTTTTGATTGCGGGCTGTTTTTGTTTGTTGCTTGTCGCCTCTGGTGGGGACCTCTCTCTGAGTACAGATTCAGATATTTCTCATGAATTCGTCCGTCTTCTATAATTCTATCTTCGCTCGGAAAGGCAGACAGTGATTGACACTTTCTCGACAGATAGGCTTCACGGAATTGTTCACTCATCGTGGTCACCGACGTCGTACAACTCTCTTTAACAACAATATGATCGTAGTTGAAGACCGGCATCACTTGTAAGTGGTGCACGAGAGAATGATCACGTCATTTTCTTACATGCATACGCATAGAGTTATACTTTGTAGAACAAGGTCTCTACTTTCTCATTTCTTAGAAAAACAACGACAATTTCAATTTCATAATGAACTTGTGATCCACCAATGTCATTTCTAGTATACATCCGGTTAGTCGTATCCGTCCAATCTCATATTATGCAAATGAAGTGTACTTCTAAGCCTATTTCTACGACTACTACAACAACTACATCTGCAACTGATGTAAAAGCCTACTTTGTGCAATGCATCATGGTGAAAAAGGAGCTTACGTCGCAGGAGACTGCTTCTCCAAATCCAATGGCAATTCCAACCATTTGCTATGCATCTTGGGCATTCATTTCCTATGTTGTCGTGCTGCTATTCTGCGTCATAGAAGATGAAGCTTTCCGCCAACCTGCTCCTCATCGTCCATCACTTCGACGACCTCACCCCAACTTGCTCCTCAGAATTCGTCCATCACTTCGACGACCTCACCTCGACGACCTCTACATTATCGATGAGTCCATCCGTACTAGGGAACTATTGCTCTGTGTTGGAGTGAAATGACGGAAAACCTCGCTTCCACGCGATCGCAACTGGTTTTGCACCATATCGTCCAAATTCGTACACGCGTGTCCTTCCTCAAAAAGTTGGGCAAAATTCTCCAAATAGACTCTCCCTATCCCACGTGGGTCAGCCATAGCGAGGGATTAGAAGAACAAGATAGAACTTGTATGTATAAGAGGAGAAAGATCTTCGACATGGAAAAACAGAAAGGTAATGATCCTACTTCTTCGCGCTGGATGAAAAAGAGGCAAGATGAAGGTGCAGGTGTATTGTTCGGTGGACGAGGAAGTACGTAGTAGAAGTCCTTGTCATTGTCTCGTTCTATTCTTCGTGTGACTAGAAAATATGAGGATCGTCTTCGTCCAGCACTATTTCATAAACTAAATCATCGATTTCTTTCTCGGAAGCTCGTTCTCGCATCCCTTCTATCATCGTTCGTAATTCTTCTGTGGGGATGTAGTTTTTGGTTAGTCCGCCATTTTGGTCGTCGGGACAGAGGGCTTCGAAACACTCCACCATTTCGTCTTGCCTATCCGCAGTGCCCAATTGCCGACGTACCATCATCGACAAAAACTCCGGAAAACCGACACCGCCTGGGAAGGGAGATGGGAATGATGAGAGTACTGAAGATAGATCATAAATGAGAGAGCACAGAGGTTGTTCTGGGGGACGATAGATAAATAATGAAGATGAGAGGTCTAGATTGTAGGTCGTTTAGGATACTAACCCCTGCATCAAAGCTAATGATTATAAACGAGGTTGAATGTTGAGAAGATGGAGGAGAGGGAAGATTTGTTTATTTTGGAACCTGTTATATTTTAGTTGGAACCGATGACGTGATGACGAGAATAGAAGATAAATGAGATTGAGATGATGACGAGAGTCAATGTAGTTTTTAAGTACTTTAGGTGGAACAAGAGCTGCAAGATGCCGCAAGTATTTAATGTTGTGTTTTCATATGTTGAGTGAGTACATTTAGAATTCTCGAATATTGGATCGCTTCTGAGCTCTTTGATTTCGTTCTCGCTGAGACGATCGCCCATCTCATCCTTGATCGCATCAATGTCTCGTTGGTAGATAAGCCCATCTCTGTCTCGGTCAAAAAATGCAAACGCTTCTTTGAAATCCGCGATGGCTTCTTCCGTCAGCTCCCCTTCAATCTTGTCATGACCTATCCGTCTCAGAGCATTGCCCTGAGACGCAAGGAACTGGTGACGAGCCTCCATCTTATTTCAGAATTTCGTCGAGAAGCAAGATGTTTAGGGTTTAGAGATTGTTCGAGGATGAATTTAGGTCAAATTGGAGAAGTTTGATTGTGCAAGTAAGCATGCGGAAAAGACACAAATATTCGTAGCGGCGTTCTAGGACAACAGGAGTGGGGGATCACCGTGATCATCAGCATACTTACACTTTTACACAATCATTCCAGCATTTGTTAACTCGGTCTGATCAAAATATAAGCAACAAGGCTGTTTCACACGACAGGGTAGCATGTACTGCGATACTCTAGCAGCTATGACCGATGCCTTAAAACTGCTTTGATGGGGGCATAAAGTCAGATGTCTACTAGTTAAAACTCCTCCTCCTCATGACCGATTGGACGCCGATGTCAGATAATCCTATGACCAAATAGGAAAACAGACTTATCTGTGACTGAGACTGTGTACTCACCTTCGCACACGACGTACTTACATGACACCGACTGCTCAAGGTTCCTGCTTTTATCTTTATGTGATCATGATAGGAATTCTTGCTTTGGATAGATGTCCCATCCGGAGTCAGAGAGATTCCCATCCGGAGCGCGGATGGGAATACCTTTATCAATTTTCAATCCACTGCCAATCTGTTTTCTTGGAATGGGAGGTCTATTGGATATCTTAACAGGGACGAGCAAATCTTAGGTGGTTTCACCCGTTCTCTTACTTACAACGTCGACGTCTCAACAACGAGGGATCGATAAATGGAATCATGTGGATCAACAACAGCCAGTCTATGCATGTATGGAGCGCACAAATCAAGTTAGGTTGCGCCAGCAGATACATCACGACCCTGATCGAATGGCTTCGTTGGGTTGTCCCAACCGTGCCATTCGTCCCAACCGTCATTCGTGTTATAAATTGTTCTGTTATTGTTCAAGTCCCATCATCCTGATCGCCAAAGAACTTGGATATTTCGCCACCTGGCGAATTCGCGATGTCGTCATAGGACAAGAAGTTTTTGACTGTGCCGTTTGTCGTTTGCGCTACGCCTTGGACAGAGGTGGCTAGCGGCAGTGGCGGTAATTCACGCCCTATGGTCTTCGATCGGCATATTCTTTTCTGCGTTACTGCACTCTGGAGAGAGAGTTAGAAATGTAGTGGCTAGCTGGGGTAACTAACGGTGAGGGATATTATCCGAAAGGGAAGAGCTTGCGTGTTTATTCCGGAAGCTGCCGGCGACGGACGGGGCTAACCCCCTTATCTGGGCTCTCAGTCTTCTTTTTCACGTTAGGTGAATAGGACTACTTATATGCTTTTCAGTGGACAACATAAAGATATTCACAGTCCGGAATGGCATCGCAGACAGCGCCACTTTTCACTTCCTGACAATAATCATGCGTCGGCTCAGCGCGACAACCAGTATCGGGAAAAATCGAACATTTTGGAAACAGCGTTCCACAGTTCAGGCGTCCAGCTTTTTGACAGACTGCGTCCATGGCGATGTGAGGAGCTGTGGTTTAGAAGGAGTGTGAGGAGCTGTGATTATCGGAGTAGTTTAGGAATGTATGACACTGATTATCGGAGTAGTTTAGGAATGTATGACACTGATTATCGAAGTAGTTTAGGAATGTATGACACTAGAATTTAGCGAAAATCGAGGTCGAAGACGAGGATCTACTGATACGAAGGAAGTAGATATTATAAACCGTAACCGTATGATGTATTTATGATCTTCGAAAGAAGAACCACTTGTTAAATTTTCAGGATTGTAGCAAAAAAGTACGCAGTTTATTCGTGTGCAAACAGGTATTCGTTTCGTTTCTCCATATGCATGGACTCACACACTTTTCACCACTGGTAAGTGCTGAGCAACCGTCTGCGTGACACGTCATTGGAGCTGTTGGAGAATCCGTGACTTTTCGACCAAACACGCAAAATTTGTTCACGTTACACGACCACTTCCCCTCTGCGGTGTAGACATCGCATAAGTCCCTCACTTGCTGCAGACGGGCGACGTTGGAGTTTGATGCTGCTGTGCCGTGAAGGTTACTGGCCGTTACAAGAACTATGCTGTGACAAGCGGAAGCCGGGAGAAGAGCGCGACGTAGTAAGGCAAGTGCGGGTGGACGTGGTCTCGTGCGATAAAGGAGATGATCACGGCGTCGACGTGTCTCGTCGGTACTCTTAGATCTCGATCTCCGCGCCGACCTTGTAGTATTTCTACTTGTACTTCTACTAGAACTTAAACTACGAGCGGGTAGCAGTGAGGAAGCCTGGCTTGCTTCCCTGCTGCCTGGCGGTGGATTGTCGTCGCCGTGCTCCTGCAGCATTATCTTCGTCTTGCGCGATGCAACCCAACAGGGGCCTTTTTTACTCACGTAAGAGTAAGTCATCTTCGACAACATGTGAAATGGATTTCGTTGACCTCACTGTCTAGTTGTACCTCTACGCGGACTGCTCCGTCCAGAACGAATAATAGTCAGTTTATGAAGCTCCTGGGCGGAGTCAGTTGATAGGACAGGAGAGTAGGAGGGGAGGTAATGCAAGGGCAACCATGTATCTCCATTTCTGGTCATCTTCAAGTAGCTGAATCTATGATCTTAAAGCACTCCCTTCCCGACCATTTTTTCCATTTCCCTGAGTTGTCCCAAATTTCTATTTCTCAGAAACCAACTTTGCGAAAATGTACTTACCAAGCTTGCTGCAGCACTTCGCCTTAGTCGCTTGATGAGCAAAGTCAGAGTAGCTCGTACTCGCTTAGTGTTCATTCTTTCATCAAAATCAAAACTCAAACAATCAAAACGTCGAAAAAGTTCTAACATCAAGATTTTCTGTAATTCCACTTGCAAGAAGGGTGTACTCTAGCTGTACAACTGTTCATTTTCATCATCATTGACATGTGAACAGTGACATTATCTAATATCAGATCGTTTGGAAACAGGTAAGTATAGAGGGATGTAAGTACTTGACTCAATGCAAGACGTAGATGTAAATGAATGGCAGTTCTTGGAAAAAGAGAAGAAGAAGATTCTTCTTGGTAGGTGTGCATGATTCAAATCTGAATGTTAATGTTTGTCTCTGTTTTTTTACTTTTTTATGATGCAACATACTGGTAGTGGTAGATCATCTGAAAGTCATTTTTCAATACTCGAACAAGAACAGCTCGATTTTATTCGAAAAACTGAAATAAGCAAGTAACTGATCAGAATAACCATGATACTGAACAAGGAAGAGTAGCCTTGACGTTAAGCTACCTCCCTCATTTCAGTCAGTAGCTCGGTTATTTATGAATGGTTCTGGTATTTGGTAACCTGAGTTTGATCATAAGGGAAAACAAGAAGAGAACCCTTAGGATCAAAATCAGGTTACCAAATACCAGAACCATTCAATTTAAAATTCGATAACTTATTTTCAGTTTTCGAATATATAATCTTACTGCAGCAAGTAGCGTCACATGCACAACTATGTCATTTTTAACCTTGTTCTGCTGCATTCTCCTCTCCAGCTCCCTGATCCAGCACTGCTGCTCCGCTATCTACTGGCACAGGATCAACGTTTTGGACGGCGCCATCGGCAGTACCTGCTACAACAACTACACCTCCATTAGCAACATCGCCACCTCCAATGGCTACAGGAGCTCCTCCATCTTCACCAACTACGAGTGGTACTCCCTCTCCTCCTGTTACTGTACCTGTTACGTCTGCAGCTCCACCATCTGCAGCAGGCTGTTGCTCTTGTGAATCCAGCATAGAGGATACAAGTGAAGCTTCGAGAGCTTTCGCACTCTTCTGTCGCATGATGTGCATCGTGAAGATTCCTCCTGCGACGGTGAAAACGATCAAGCACACGACAAGAAAGGCTATCTTCGTCGCCTTGGTGCCTGCTGTAGCTACTTCCCCACTGCTCAATTCAACGCATTCATAACGGTCAGCAGCGCCATCATAATGGTCTTTCTCGAGGGCCTGTGGGTTATATTAGATTTGACTTGTTTGTTGAGATATAGTTTTTAGAAGAAGACCCATGATCGATTAATTCATGGGCAAGATGAACATCTTCGTCTCCTGCGTGTGCCTAGTACAGGAGCATAATGAATGGAAGGATTCATTTGTACATCTACAGGAGGTACCGTCTTCTGAAATCCTGTATGACAACTTTCGCAACGTACTCGTTCCCGCATCTTAGCCTTTGCGCTAGCATCCGGCGTCCCATTCGGACAGGAGAATTCGTACAGAGCTTCTTCACTCTGGATACACATGGCCCATTTGTTGTCGTCAACGAGCTTTAGAAGATCATAATGCAAAATATGATTTCATTTGTTCATATTGTAGTTCATTCTTCTGGTCGTGGTCCTCGTTTATTTGCTTAAGATGGATTTGGATCCTACTGCTCGGATACTTCATTTCGAAAATAACCTATCTGTGGAACTGAATGAGAATGAGAGTGACAGCGCGAGCCTTAATAGACTATCTAGCTCCAATGGTACTTGGACCGTGGCTTGGTTCGCTTGGGTCCCATCTGGATTGAGGTACAGGCCAGTGGTACTTCGCTTCACATTAGAGCTACTACATTCTTGGCCTCTCTGAGAGCATCCTTCTTGGCTTCTTTTTCAAGTAGAAAAAGAAGATCCAAGGACTATGATATTTTTAAGGACATGCTTCATCGGTAGCCTTAATCACAGATGGTCCCACACTGCCTTGTTTTTCTTTCCATGAAGCGGTATTGTACAGAGTGCAGCTGATGCCCGTTCTTTCGTCCTCTTTGCCGGTCAATCCGTGAGGATAGAGGAGCCAGAAAGCTGTTGAAGGCGCAGAGATTGTTCGATAGGGTCCTTCCTTGTAGGAACAAGTCAAGAAGATTTCCATTTTTGATGTTTTTGTTTGTAAGTAACTAAAATAAAGACGAGCAAGCTCCAAGAGTTTATCAATAGATGCGACTAAGACTAAGTAGATGCGAACAAGATGAATATTATGTTGACCTTGATCTACAGTCAAACACATCAATAAGAGGGGATGTGAGAAAATAACTCATCTAGTACCTTCACATTCAGCCTCGTAAAAACAGAAGTGGTGGCAGTCGTGCTCTGCAACTTTCTTGTCAAACTGGTTCACTTCTTTAGTCGTCACATATTCATCTGGTATAACTTGACCAGTGGATTCCACACACAATGAAGCAGCAGTCTGTTTGTCATGTTAGATCTAGGAGTTTTGTTGATGTCATCCGCGTGGTAGACTAGGAGTAGTAGTTGGAGGAGGTAAAGGTGTTGTTTCTTGTCTTTTCTACCAGCTGCCTTCATGAAGATGTTGATGTTGGTCAAAAGAAATTCATTCTACAACTGCTGCTTGAAAATGGAAAGCGACTACTTCTAACACTATCTATATTTTTATATTATAACCGACATCATGCTGAGCAGTGGATTTTAAACGAAGTAGATCGAGATGTAAGAACAGTATGCACTACTTAATTCAACAAAGCGTAGGATAGGATAGGAGGTGGTTCGCCGTCCACAGTGTGACCTGCATCATCGAGCGAGCATTTGCAGCCACAGAAGGACTACCAAAGCGTACTTCAACAAACAGGTATACAGAAATTTGGTTCTACTTTTGGTGTAAGAAAAATTATCAAATTGAAATTAGTACCTCTCCCTCTTTCAATTGCTGTAATGCATGATCACTCAAGATGTCCTGGTCCGTGGTCTCTACTTCCGTAGGAGATCCATCCTCATCTCCTGAGTCATCCTCAAGAACTGCTACTTTGGAGGTAGAAAAAAGCGCTTGTGCTTGTATTCTTCCTTGAAGATCATGTGCTGGTTTAGTACTAGGACTACGTCTTCTTCTTCCTAGTCTTGCTCTTGCCGAGGGTTCTTGATGTTCATCTAGAAATTCGTCGGAGACATCACCCTGCGGGTCTACGTCGATGAATTTCTTACTTTGTTCGCCTCTACTCCTACGATGTCTCCGCGATGAAGTAGCTTCTCGACCACGACCAGAAGATGGACTAGAGGCTGTACTATATCTAGATCCAGAAGATCTAGATGCCTTCACCACTACAACATCCTCATCGTCATCCCCACTTTTTCTACTGCGTTGCATCAACCTTTTTGGTCTAGTATGTTCACGTCGTACCACTTGTCCTTCTTCATGTTGTATCCTCAATAGAGCTTCTCCCTCTTCATCAGGATCACCAGCACTGTCGTCATCGCCCCTTCTACTAGCTGAAGAAGTAATTATTGCTCTAGTAATTGCTTCATCTTCCAAATGCTGGCCATGATCATGTTCATGTAGTCTATGATGATGAAAATCATGTTCTTCTTCTACATGCTCTGGCGCGTGCTCCTCTTCATCGTCGAGTGGACCTCTCGTGGTCCAGGGGTCATTGTTCTCTATGATATTATCTGCCTTTTTTTGTTGTCGAGAAGGTGAAGGTGTAGTCCTTTCATGGTCATGGTGGTCTAGAATCTCTACCTCATACTCTTCTCCACTCTGCCGCCGAAGCCTGTTCTCTTTCTGCAGTTGGCTTCTCCTTGATCCGGCATTTCTACGGCCGCGTCGTGAAGAAGCAGACACTACTCGAACATCTTCAGAAGATGCACGACCAACATGATCGTTTGCGTCGCCAACGGGATCTATTTCGTGCGATAAGCGATGTCTACCGCGTCCTCCGTGACGCCCAGCTGATGAATGATCTTCATCTTGTTCATCATCTACTAATTCATCATGGTCGACAACCACAAATCCATCCTGTTCTTCATCTCCTCCTATTCGTCCTTGACTCCTTCGATCATTACCTCTAGTTGATCGCAGAAGGTGTGATCCTGAAGCGTCCAGATCAAGAGAAGCTCCTTGACTGTCGGCGTGCACAGCTGCTGCTGCAACCCCCGATCCTGCCTGAGACAGATGCCCACATAAAAGATGACACGTCCTTGATGTTGCCAGTAGTTGTGCGAGACGTCGTGTACGTGGCTTCACCAGCCGGTGCACAAATCTGCGTCCCCTACGAGAGCGGAAGTCGGACATGATCATTTCGCTGACGAGACTCACTCTTATACTTCTACTGTCACTATGACTATGGTCTAAGATCCGTTCTAAAAATATGGTCGTCGAAGGTTTCTTTGCTGCAGAAATTATTGGTAGAAAAGCATCCGTGATTGAAGCCATTAATTTTTGTGACTGCTGTTTTCTATGTTCACTTTCTTCTGTTGCGAAACTGTATAAGATGCCATTTTTACGTCTTTTTCTTCACGACCTCCCATCTTTTTCGTCTGTCTCGTGCAGGCGCTTCACTTTTTCCCTATCCCGCCCCTCTCAATCAGATACAAACGCTCTCTCTGGTGGTCGAAACACAACTATTGTTCCCAAAACATCAAGACACTACTTCAAGGTAGAGATACTCCTCCTTGTGCTCACAAAAATGTGACCAAGTGTCCCATACTAGGTAGCAGAACGAAGATCATTAGATGTGGCTGTGCTTGCATCAGCAGCTTGCATCAGCAGAATCCGCAAAAAATCGCATCTTCAGTGATATCTCGCCAAGAAGGCTCTTCTCAATGCCACCACGAACTTCGCTAGTGACATTTCATTACTGTCGGTCGACCGTGTCAGAGCACTCAGAAACCCTCCATCCAGAGGTGGATCCACCTCCAACACCTGCAACGATGGCGCCAATCGAATCACTGCGCAGAAACACCTTGTCTTATCAAACCCGAGGTTTGTGAATGTCAGACGATAACGACAGGTATCTTCTGTCAGTAACTGCGATGCTGCAGCACTGAGGCCGAAAGACGTCGTAGCGCCTGATGATGCGGAATGACTGGCATTTAAGGCTGAATGTTCGTTTCCGAAGAGCGTGGAAGATGCGTCATGCTCGACATCGATAGAGAGACCGAGACGCTTGGAAATCGTGTCAAAATAAACCCCAACGTGCTCCTCAAAGTGCTCTTGGTGGGCACGACTGCTGGAAGACGGGACCTGGTGCAGTTGTGAAGATGGACACTTACTGAGAGTGAGAATGAGAGAATTTCAAACTGCCAAAAAAAACCTGTGTGACAACATTTTTTTTTATGGTAAGTGATGAAAAATCTATCGCCATAATACCGAACTGGACCTCCGTATTATTGGAAGTAGATCGTAGTCGATTCCATACACAATTCTTCTTAAATTACCTCTCCCCCCGTCCTCTTCAGGTGTTGTATCTTCTCTTTCTCGATCTGCAAGGTTATTTCTAATTCGCGTAGTCTAGCTTCTGATGAATCTCGTTCGTCCTCCAGACGCATGCATTCTGTGGTCAGCGCGTCTAGTTCAGCGTGTAATTCCTCAGAAACTTCGAGTCTCGCTCTCGCATCCTGCATTCGCTGTAACCGAGCATTCTGTCCCTTACTCCAGACAGCGGTGGACGAAGCGGCCGTCCGTTCCGTTTCGGCGGCCCATTCTGCTAGGGAGTCGGCGGACGGCATTTTTTGGTGATGGTGTTGGTGTAGTTCTTGGTGTTTATTGCGGAGAACTTATTCTCGAAAGCTCGGAGACTACGTTTTAGTCACCTGTCGAACTTAGTATCTGCTCTCACAGTTGTGGCAGCGCGTAGTTCAATTGACTTTTCAGTTCTACATTTTCATTTCAGAAGTGGTTCGTATGAAGACGCTCTGTGCGCTTCGTCCTAAAAAACTCGTTTTTCGTTTGCATGAACAAACTCAGTCATCTTGATCTATTCAATCTACGTTGGCGATGTCGATTTTTTCTTGGTATCTATAAGTATCTACAACTTCAAATTTTGAAATTAACGAACACAAGACGACATGCGTGACAACCGCGAATAAAGCGAAAGACGATAGCGCACGAATGAGAAATGCAGCTAATGAAGCCGCTCAAAAATCTCCATCTTGCGGTGAAGAAACGACAGGTCCTCGTGCAGCGATAATGTTAGTTACAACTATTTCTGTAACGATGCATTAGCATTTGGCGAAAATAATGATGTTGCGCAAAATTTCTTCCTTGCAAATTGAAACCACCATTTATTCCTCTCATCAGCTGATACAAACAACAATGGCATCAATCGCTGCACTGTTTCCTCCCGCAATTGCCTCAGATATGCATTCAGTATCTGCACTTGCGCTTGATGGTCGCTAGTACTGGAAGATGTAGATGAAGGAGTGTTTGTGTTGTTATGTTCTGCTGATCCCCCAGTGCCAGCGGGAGCAGTAGTACTCGAATTATTCGACGTGTCGTTGTTGTTGGGATCCGTCGATACAGCTGGAGGTCCTCCTGACGAAAAAGCCGTTGCAGTACTATTGAAGATCCCAGCTAGCAGAAAGTCAGCTTGGTCCGGCGTTCCAGGACCAGGGAGTTTGCTACTCGCTCTTTGCTTTAAAACACGTTTTAGATGGTCCTTCATAGAAGGTTCGTCCCAGGGTGCAGCACCGGGTCCACAGGCGCCACCTCCACCTCCTACGAGGTCTTCTATCCCTGTTCCACCTACGTTGTCTCTGTCTGCTTCTATCTCAGCTGCGTCTAGCATATTAGTACCGTTTTTGTCTACTACTGAAGAAGATGAGTTGGACGAGTTATTGTCTTTGTTGTTACTCGAAGATGATCCACCCGCACCACCACCTCCTCCACCAACAAACCCTCCTCCCAAAAAGCTCCCTCCTCCTATAAAAGAGCATCCTCCTCCAAGCCCGATAAAGCTACCTCCTCCAAACATCGGACCCGCGGCACCCATCTGCTGAAAAGCATTCATTGCCGCCACTGCTGTCGCCAAGCAATCCTGAATCCACAGAATCAAATACACCAACACCTTGTCCCCCTCTCCGCGTAGCTCGAAATGTCGAAATTGGACATTCAAGCGGAAACAACGAATTAGCTGTCGCAAGGTGACCTATCTTCTTCTAGCTCGCATATCCATCCTTTTCCTTTTCGCCCTTGAAAAGCAGGTCAACATAGAAGTCTACGTATACTATGTATAGATGTGCTCTTAGTAGATAGGTCAAATTGCAACCCTTAAACGAATGGCTTCGTCGATAATATCCTCAGCTAGGGAAGGGTCGGCTAAGACGACTGTTTTAGCAAGCGACCCACTGGAGACTGATCGTAGAGGCAGCAGCGGTAACCCAAGCAATTAGAGCTACCGCGTTTGCATCTTCCCTGAGAGTCATAGCCTTGGGTTATTCTTTTTAAACTAGAAAAAGGGGCAAGGATGACGTTGAGGATGCTCTAGCGGTAGCCTTAAAGCAACCTCGGAACTTGCTGCAACCGCCGTGGGTCATTCCACCGCGTGGTGTGGTAGGCCATGCCGGAAAGAGGAGAACCTTACTTCTATTCGCTTTCTAATCACCAACATGCTTTTCTGTAGCTCCTTAATGATCTAAAGCTGTCCTCGTCTGATGTATTACAAATTCCTCTGAAAAACGATTAGAAGCAAGAGAAAGAGAATGAAAAAGCCGTGATATGCGAGTACTAGACGAATTTCAATTTGTATTCTTTTCTGCCATGTTCTAGACTACAACGGAGATGCGCAGGAGTTTCACACTTTTTTCATTTATCTCAGCCTCTTTTTTCTTGCAATTAATATGGATCGAAGTTATTCTCTTTACCTTTTATTTGGATGGCTACACTCCTCGCTTATCCTTCTTCGAGAAAGGTTCAAGCATGTTGACAAATAACATCTTCTTAGTCAGTTTCGTTGCTGAAAAAACAGATGATTGGTGTCGTACCCGGAACTTTCGTGAACACCCAAATTTATTTGAAATAGCGTCAACAAATCAGTGACGAGGCAGGAGCAAAATTGCTGCTCGTCAGTATCAGAATATTAGTACCTCCTGCTCATCTCCACGAGGAATATGCAATTACTGTACAAAAACATCACCAAAAACTATGTTGAAACAATTGCGCGAGCAATATGTTGGTGGAGGATACCTAACTAGAAAAAACAAAGACCGAATTGCGCGAGCAATATGAATATTTCGTGATCAGCACGTAGTAGCTTGAACGCCGCTTACTTTCATGCATCCTTGTGGGTATGTTGGATATTTCCCAGCTATACATGTGACAAAACGCTCCGTTGCTATCGACCAGCTCTTCTTGGTGATTGTTGTCCTGTCTGCCCTTGAGGACGATGAAGAACTGGACGACTTGCGAGTAGTATGATTGTGTTAGAGCAGCTCACCCTAATCCATCCTAAGATGCATCCGGGACACCTTTTCCCCTGGCAAAGATCTCCAGGATGCTTTTGAAGATGAATTACCAGGGAAGATTGCCATAATTGTATTAATGCACGCTTCTTACTCCTAGCGATCTTGCAAGTTGAGCAGCGTAGTCGCGTTCTTCACGATTCACCCTTTTCATCGCTTTCGTATGCTCCAGTAAAGTCTGGCTTGGTCCAGTTTGAATCATTTCATCCCTGTTCTGAAACTGCTGCTCTCTTTCACCTCCAATTGATCTCCTGTTGCAATTGCAGAGGAAATAAAAGTTTGCAGCATTTTATTAGGACCGGAATCGAAAATAGATGGCGGCGGCCCTAGTGGTTCCGATGTTGCACCTCCTGACCTCAACATTGGTGGAACCCTCGCCCCACCTCCTGTTGCAGTGCCACCTAAAATGAAGTCCGCTAGTGGCATTCGGGGTGTAAGCAATGTGCTTTCTTGTAACAATTCTCGCGCCTCTGCATGTCCATGTTTGGCGGCACCAATTACACGATCCCTACGCTGTCTACCCAGACTGACTCTACCCCAGTCATGTGGCTGACAGTCCTCTGTCGTCGCTGACTCTGTGCTCATGTTTCTCATGACCGCAAGTTGTGATGGAACAGCTGCAGAAGTAGATGATGATGCTGATGTAGAACCCGAAGTAGATGCTGACTGCTTGTTGATTCCAATGTCACTACGACCACTACCACCTCCAACAGCCACCACCTGCTCATGATTGATCACCATCTCTTCTTGATAATGGATTCTCGGTACACTACGGAATCCCGAAAGCGGAGGAATGGTGACCTGGAAGGAAGGTGGGACAAAGATCATGCGTTTCTACTTGTATCTCAGATGCTAGCAGAAGTGATTAGGCAAAACTGGACAAGAAACGAGAAGACGGCGCACACGCAGGGACGGATCTCCTAGCAGTTCTAATACTGGGATATACCACCGACCTCGGCGCCGGTGCAAAGACAGTTTCAGGAGGCGCTGCAGTCAGTCCCTCTGGTGCTGCATTCAATCCTTGTGGTGGCATCGTAACTACAGGCGCTGCACGTCCACTAGTATAGTGCACTCTTGCTCAGTTTGGAGGTAAAAATAGGAGGTTGAAAATAGTAGTGACGAAGCTGGAGGTCCTTGACTCTGTTGTCCTACTGGTTCAGCATCAATATGTGGTGGTCGTCTTACAACTGGCTCGCTTTGTAAAGTTCCGCCAAGGTGGTCCTTGCTCTTCGTAGTACTCGAAACTGCTCCTCCGCCTCCTGCTGCAAGACCTATTCCTCCTGTTGTACTACTCCACGGCGTCGTACAACAGGAGGAAGCTGCATTGGCCGAAACAAATCCCGGCAACGGTAACACGTGTTTAAACTCCACTGCAACTGACCAACCATCAGGTTGAACCAATGGTCCTTGTTTCCTCTATGCATCTTTAAAAGTGACGATAACGCCAGTCCTCCATTTCTGTTCTTTAGAAAAATCGCAGTCATCCTCAATCTGTACACGCCGACCCACAACAAGCAAAAGTGCTGGATTCAGTCGACTCGAGCGTCTATATGTCGGAGGAGCAAGGCTGCCTCTGCTGTGCAGTATGATGGGCGGACCTAAAGGTATGCTGGATACTCCTGTAGAAGCAAGAGACGACTGCATCGTCGGAACGTGGAGCTGGTACATTTTTTTGTTTTATTTCACTGAAATTTCAGGTGCTTCTGCGCAACTCACCACGAGCTCGCTCTGTTAGTAGAAAGACTCTCCAATGCGGAGTAAAGTTCGGTAACCTCCTTTCGATCATCGCTGCTAAGTCGGAGACGAACAGAAGAAAATAATATGAAACCAAAGTATCCTTGGTGGTGTGACTGTGAGTGTGTAGTCGTGAGAATTGAATTCTCCTTGATAATTGAGATGTTCTTTACAACTTCTCCTTCATGATACGACTTTGATCGCTCTTCGTGGCATAGTTGCATCTTGACATTTCTTGTCTGTCTCGATTTGTGGTGAGCAAATGTGACTGGCTATGGCGATGTGGAATCAATGTGGTGATGAATGTGAGTGCTTTTTCGATGTGGGCATCGAATATGCATGGATATAGAGACCGTCCTTAGGATTAGCATTAGGATTCAGTCCGCCGTCCACAGTTTTACCTGCATACTCGAGCGAATTAACGCAACCGTCCTTGTTCGAGGTGAAAATCTATCATATTTATTGGATTCGGAGGGAGGGAGCAGAAAATGCTGTCTCGTTAAGATTAGGCAAGCTCAGAGAGTGTAAGTGTACAAGAATAAGAAGTATCTATTCAACTTTACATGATGAGTGCTGGGTAATATGCAATGCCAATGTACGTAGGGTACTATTGGATTCTAATGTTTCTGTGCACGGCGACTGACTACATTAGCAGTCTTTCTCTTCTAAAAATCTCTTCTGGGTACTACTAGATGCTCTGCAGCATGGATCATAGAGTTGTTCTCGTAGAGATAAGTCGTGTACTAGAAATCACGTAGTAATTTCAACATGCAAATATGATCATGATTACTTGTATGAGGTCGAAGATTATGTTTTATCGTCGGTCATCATGTAATGCCAGGACTACGTCTATAATGGTTAAGTACTTTACTTCTAGGAATTTGAATCTCATCTAAAATGCACAAATGCCAGTCGTTAACTACTTTTGAATTTACTCAAGAATAGGCACGATCAGCATGGTCTCAGCCTTATTCCCTCGAGGTTTTTCCACGTAACGTCTTCACTACAGTAGAGTTAAAAAACCCCACTGTTCAGTTCTCACAACATCATATTCATATCATCATACTGAACGTTAAACAAAGTTAAACAACGCTGTACTTCTTATGGAGGTTTAATCATAGCACTGCGCAACCGCGAATGGTATAAATGTACCGAGGTAGAAGTAACCCAGTGTCCACATCAGGTCGATTAGGAGTGGTGCTTGAAACTCGTAAGGATGACCTTCTTTTTCGACTAGTCGAAGCTTAACAAATACCCAGTTATGCGCTCCGTGATCGTGCAGAACGTGGAAGAGCATTAGAACGTGGAAGAGGAGAGATTCAGATACAGGTCGTGATCGATGATGTGCTGGGTCGTACATTTAAAAATAGAAGAGAGGTCGTAGGGGTAGGAGAGAGAGACAGAGAAAGAGAAAGAAAGCGGAGTAGAGATGTGCCTAGGGAGGGGGTCAGACAATGAGAAGTAGAGATTCAGATAAGTAAGTCAAAGCTCGTACGTTCTGGGAAAGAGAACAGCTGCGACGTCTCCTACAGGTTTAGAATTAGAATCCGATGTTGAAGATGTTGTTTTTGATTTTGAGCCATAAAATACTAAATATCTGCATGATCGACAGGACTGCAATTATCTGCAGGAGAAAAACGAGTTTCTGGAATGCTTTCTGAGTCCACTGTCGGCGTTGGAAGAGAGCTAATTCTCTTTGCGTAGCCTCGTTTAATGGCACACCATTTTTGCGGTTTTCGACTGATTCAATCACTATCTGGGCCATCCTCTGTGAATCCTCAACCTCTCGCTCAGACTGAAGATGTGATTGGGTGATTCATGAAAGTAAAGTCAGTGAATCTGCTGAATATTCTTGGACATTTTTTAATTCATAATTATCCTCGGAGAAACATCATGCGAGTTCTTACAGGAGCATTGATTAACCACGATGAGAATTTCAGTGTTGTAAACAAAAACCACAATTCCATGCTCAATTCTTTTATTTTACAACGAGAAAAAAAAGCAGGAGTTGTACGTTCTGTTTTTTCCACTGCTTGTAAAAGTGCGTGATGATGACGGCATCTGCGATGCACATGAGTGATGAGAAATCACGCGCAATCTCAATTAGCGTGTATCCAGTTGTCGCTGAGACTGCGTGAAATGGCGTGTAGCTTCGGATCCCGTACGCATCTGTTACTTGGTCCATGCCTGGAAAGGTTAGAAGCTGGAGTTACAAATTTCATCTACCTCATCAATCCAAGCACGTAATTCTAGCGATGATGATGTGTCTACTAGAGCTATTAATGCGCGATCTGTACTACGATGAAAACAAAATCAAAATTTTCTGGCCTTAACAATTCGTCGGCTACCGCGATGAACCAGAGGCAGAAACCGCAGAAGAGATGGCAAAAGCAGCAGAACATGTTAAAAAACGTCGTACACGGAAATCGGCCTACACCGGCAACCATGTAGGTCAAACTAAGCGGGATCGGAATGACTGTGGGCGTTGTGATTTTAGTACGATATTTCTATTTACTAGATGAAGAGGGGCGTTGGTAGTCATTACTAACTAGATGATGGATGTTGATAGGTGGAATGCAATGAATTGTAGGATAGATGAAAAGTTGTCGTGTGGGATTCCATGATTGCCTGTGCTGGGATAGATAAAAAACTAGGGACCCTTATTGCCGTATTCAAGTTGTAATCTTTGTTTAGGATAGGATAGGAGGTGGTTCGCTGTCCACAGTGTGACCTGCATCATCGAGTTTTTCTTCTGTAGTCAAGTGCTTGAAGTTGTACCGCCTGCTCGCATGACAACGTTCGGAAGGGAGTGGATGTAATGACACGGCCAGTTTCGGGTTTTTACTGGATGCGGCTTCTTTAGAGGTTGCAGTAGAGTAGTTTCAATTTTAGTTTTCATCATCCTCGTGATCTTTCAGAGTCCCCTTTCCTCGATTGAAGAGGGTCACTCCTTTTCCTATTTCGCTCGAAATTCCTCTATTTTCCACTACTAGTACTACAAAAAAAAGAAATAACACGCGGCGTTCCAGATGAGCACCACAGTGAGATCGATAATCAAACAAAAACAACTGGAGAAGGAGAAGTTGTTAGTAGATTTCTAATACAACTCATCTATTAAGTATTGGCCTTAAGGGATACGTCCACGCCATCATGTAGGCAGCAGTGCAGAGCCAGATGAGCAGTCCTGTAACAATGGTGGCGGATATTTTAGTCCACTTGCCATCGCGAAAAGGGCTGGTCATCTTCCTCTTCAGTATCTTCCACACACGCTCTTCTTCTTGCTTGTATGTCTGTGGCAGGTGGTGAAAAAGAAGCAGGCGGTGTAAAGATAGAAGCAAGTGGCAGAAAAGAAGCAGGTCGTGGAAAAGAAGCAAGTGGCAGAAAAGAAGCAGGTCGTGGAAGTGCAAAAGAACAAGAAATTATTAAGATGAACCAACTTCCTTATATTAACAAGTACCCAATCTTTGGAGACAATCCCTCCATCGTCATTAAGCTCGTCGCGAGGCCATTGTCCGGTTGCTTGGATTGTCGTTCCCTTACTCGAAAAACTGGCACCATAAGACGCATGAGCACTGTTGTAACCACCGAGACATTTGTTAGAATGAGAGAAAGGGGGCTCAGGTAAAAACGGTTATTTTCATGATCATGTTCCACCTTGCCGCGGACATCATGGTCATTTCGTGTCGTCCTTAATCGGTTGTATCAAGATGAACAGGGGAGCTGTCATTCTCCCTGTCTTGATCAATATCAAGGGGAAAAGCGGACGAACAAAACAAAGGGATGCTTGAAAACTCGGTCAGTAATTAATTGGAAGAAGATTGAGTGACTAGTAACCTGAGAGAAATTAAAACTAACCTAAGATACATGATAGAAATTAAAACTAACCACCTAGGATACATGACTGAGACACTACATCAGTATCAATTAAGAACTACTAAGAAGTCTCTCTCATCTTTTCTTCTTCACTTTGTCATAACTCCATATCCGCCTCCGCTTTTCATGCCATTCTTGTGTGATCCATACTGCCGACCACTTCCTCGAGCAGGCGGAGAACGAGCACGTATCTCGACCATGATGTTGTTGAATGAGCTGCTGTGTTGGTCGTGTTCCTTCTGTTCTATTATAACAACTTCTTCGGTATTAAAAGGATTAGCTTATTGTGAGCAGGTTCTACTAGGACAATGTGATCTTCTCTTCCATATGCCTCTGTCTACCTCTCTGATTGATTCTTGTTGTAGTTGTAATTTCGTGATTGGTCCCTGAAATGAAAGAGAACAAGAAAATGTCGGTTTATCTTTTTCGAAATTATAGGGAGAAGATGAAAGAGGAAGTCGTGAAGATGGAGGTGATCATCGGTGGATAGTCTGGCCGAGCAGCTTGTCGCCTCATCAACCGATTGTTATTTCAGGATTGCTGGAGACAGACCAGCATGAAATGCGTCTCGTAGCGACCGATCTTTAACATGGACAACAGGAGGATTGAAGATGTTCCTGCTGCTCGCCTAATCATGAGAAGATACCGATTTACATCCGGGCGCTTGTTGTACCGATTCTTGATGACCATGACACGACTTGCCACTAGACATCCTCGGCATAAAAATAAATTCTTTAGTACTACTCAAGAATTTTTCATTTTCTCATGAAAACAACCTAGGCAAGACGACGCAAGATCATATTTTTCATGTTCTTCGTGCAAGATCTTATTTTTCATTGTAATATGTCAATGTGGATATTATTGTGGAGAAACTATGAATGTATGTATGATCTACAATCTTCAATCAATTCATCAGGCAACTAAACCTACGTTGACTTACAATTATACAGTCCGAAATTTTCTTCCCAAATTTTGATTTAAATATCTTCAAACGAAGCGTTTTGGCGTGTAAATAATCAGGTTCGTTACGTAGTTTCAAGACAAATTTGTTCTGGTAGTCATTTGAGTAATTCTAGTAGACTTCTAGCACATGTTCCGCACTACTGCCATTGCGCCGCCGCCAGAGGAAGAAAAGTCCCTACATAGAAATACATGAATGTGTAGATCATGTCTCTCACAAAGGGCGCCTGAAGTGCGTAGGGATGGTTCCTCGTACTGGCGAGTCCAAAATACGTCAACATCAGGTTGTGGAACCCGTACTCGTGAAGGGTGAACAAGAAAATTAGAAGGGTAAGATTCTTCATGATGAGGGAGCGGAAGGGAGTAAGAGTATGCGTCGACTAGTACTGCTTACTTGACGAAGGGATGAAAGGTTAAGGTAAAGGAAGGGACGAAGTGAAAGGTAAGCAGGGTATGCGACTTGACGAAGTGACGAAGATGTAGTTGCGATGTAGGAAGGCAATTTTTCCATAAAATCGAAACTATGTGCAACAGCGAGAGAACTGCGATAATCTGCAAGAGGAAAACAAGTCGGCCTTAGCGCTCACCCTAATCCATCTCGTAGTTCATCCTGAGAGTGCTTATTTCCCGTTGAAAACGTCTCCGAGATGCTTTCGGGGATGGATAAGGGGAAGCCATAATTGTAAAAGGCCTTCTGTGTCCACTGTCGGCGTTGGAAAAGAGCTAGTTCTCTCTGCGTGGAATCGTTCAAGTTGATGCCGTTCTTGCGGTTCTCGACTGATTCGATCACGATCTTCGCCATTCTCTGCGCATCATCAATCTCACGCGCAGCCTGTGATCATATTGAAGACGGTGTAGAAAAGTCATCATCAGTGCATCTCAGATGATTCTTCGCAACAACAAGCGAGATGAAAACATGTGGAGTGAAAAATGTCTTCTATCAATGCTGTACTTGTAGTTGATCTTGATTGTGTGTCTCCTTTTCGTGGCAATGGGCAAGGCACCACGGTGAATAAACTCCTGCTTCTATTCCTCTAACTTTCTAAGAGCTAAAAGAAACAATGATGCTCACGAACACGATCATCTTCTTCCAGCCCTATGTTGTAAGTATCAACGGCGCGGACGGTAGACTGACAAGACATAGTACGTTCTGCCTCATCCACTGTCTGTAAAAACGTGTTATCACTATCGCGTCAGCTATGCACATCACTGCTGCAACGTCTCGGGCGAACTCGAGAACGCAATATGCTGCCGTCCCTGGTATACTGTGGTACAGTGAATATTGCTTTAGCCCAAAATTAGAAGAGCTAGTGCTCCTGGTGACCCTATGTATAATTCAGCTGTCTCAAGCCTATAATCATGTCCGTCTTAAGATGAGAAGCAGCCGAATAGGTTCGGAACATCATCTTGAGATGGATTAATGTACTACTTGTCATCTTAAGTTTTTTTAGACAACTTCTTTGTTTCATCAGGATAAAAAGGATGCTTTTAGTTTGAAACAAATTCAAATTATACTGATTCAGTGGGAGGTAACAACAAGCATCCTTAACATATTCGTCGTTTTCCGTTTCTATTCCTGGCAACTCATCAGCCACAGCCATGAACCAGAGACAGAAACCGCAAAAAATGTGCGCAAAACAGCAAAAAACGTTGGGCCACGTAGTCAACGGATATCGACCCGTACCGACAATCATCAACAACGCACCCAGAGGAAACGGGATCACTGTTTTTGGTTGATGTGGGCTTGGAGTTTGGAGTAGTTTTGCTCGAGGCTATCAATCTGTCTTTTTGGTTGTAGTTTTGTTGGTTGCTTTTGTTTATCTTTTGGAGCTACTTGATGAAGTATGTTGAATTCAACCGACAGGTAGAAGGAGTTGTAGAAGTTTTTTGTACGAAATAGAGGAACTACGGTAACCAAGTAAATCAAAAACTCAAAAGCATAAAAATACCAAACATCCTCAAAACCGCGTTTGGCAGTTGATGAATGTAATGACATCCCCAGTTCCTCGACTGATCCGGATGCGGCTTGTAGTTCCATGCCATGAGATGGCCGCATGTCCACAACCATACTAGGAGGATCGTACGTTAGAAGAGAAAGAGCTCTTTCAAGGAATCAGAAGCTATCAACATGGGAATCAGAACTAGCTATCCGGCTATTTATACAATCTAGCTCGGATTATTATACTAGATCTATCGGGTTTCTATACAAATCTATCGGGCTAGTTCTCAAGCATGTACGAGTTCTCTCGAATTAAGTATATGATGGTAGCCTTCGGATTATCATGTTGTTAGAAGAGAAAGAGCATGGATACTAGGAGGATCGTATGTTAGAAGAGATGTTAGTGCTATCAACTTGTAGAACACGTAAATGATTTCTTTGTGGACGAGAATGAACAAGATCAATAATTAGCGTTAAAAAGTAGAGCCTTAAATAAACGCTGTCGCAGATATCTTCGTCCATTTGCGTTCTCGGAACGGATTAACCATCTTCCTCTTCAAAATCTTCCAAACGCGAGCTTCTTCTTGCTGGTAGCTCTGATGGGGGAGAAAATCATTTTTACTGTATTTACTTTCTTTCCATTATTCGGATGATTTAAATCAGAAGCTAAAGCAAGAGAAGAACAAGGTACGAAAATGCGTCGGACAAGAGTCATTTACTAGGGTTGACAAAAGAAGATCATGAATCCCAACTTCTAGTCGATGTACCCAATCCCTTGCCGCAACACTTCTGTCTTCATCGATACATTCGTGTTGTGGCCATTGCCCTGAGGAGGTTTTCGAGCCCCTTGCTGGAAGATTGCTACCATAGTTGTAGCCCGTACGGCTGTTAGAGAGGGAGAGCAACGTCGTGATGTGATGGAATGGAGGTATCCCCTGTTGTATCATGGAAACAGTTGCAGATTATAGAGATAAAAATACCAATGAAGGCGAACAATAGTGCTCTCAATATTGTTTCATGTAACCTAGCACCATGATATTGCGGAGTCGAGCATCCAGCGCGTAAAGCAGTGATGAATCAATGATCGATGTCGTGAAACAAATTTATAATACATTTGCTAGGCAGGCAGCAAATATAAAAAATGGTTTGATAATGGTCTAAATGGATGACGAAAGTCGTGCGCAGTCTCTGTTTCATAATTCCGTATGATGCGGCGCTCTGCTTGTAGTTGAAGCTCGATGAGCCATACTGCGACTGCCGACCATTCCCATCCACCATTTTTGTAGTTCTTGTCTATGATAATCTTCTCAGTTGTAGAGCGTCTCTGCTGGTGGAGTGCAATTTGTCATCGGAATTCTCGTCTATAAGTCTTATGACTGACGTCACCGTCACTCTCCTCGTCTATAAGTCTTATGACTGACGTCACTACTGAAAATGGAGTCGACGTGATTGAATATTTTCGATGCTAGCTGCTGGAGTCTTGTGTCTTAGACAGCATTGAATTACACCGACAGCTCTAAGTTAGGCAGTGAGTGTGAGAGCAAGGCGGGACCCGAGACCATGGCAATATTCATACAATTAATCTCGCACAGATTTCAGTGAAGACTGCCGCGCGGCGTCATAGTGTTTCGTCACGATGCTTACTCACACAGATCGGGATCATTTTACTTATACCGATTCTCGCAGTAGAACACTACAGATTCTCTTTCTCATGCACAGCCACAAACCATGATGTACCTCTCACCGAGTGTCTTCATTACCGATATGAGAGCGCGGCCTGCAGCATGCAATTCTCGTCTAATTTTCCTTCACCGAAATCTACTTGAACCGATATATTTATAATGACTCCTTGCATGGGAGTCCATCCATTGTCAACGACCTCAGTCACAGCAGACCCGGACACAATGTAGTTTGACTACAAGATCTTTGTCGCGTTCTCTCTTACAGCCAGGCGCGTGAGAACGCGCATCAGCATCTTGTCCATAGTATTATTCTTTCACTTTTTCTTCATGGAAGTCAGTTTAATCACTGCAGATTACGAGCAGTTTCCTTGACGGTTCGTCTGACAAGATGTTTAAGCTGCAAAATTTCTCTTCGAGGTATGATGAAGATACAAAACTACGTATGCATCTATAATAATGGTACAATAAATAAATACGGATTAGGGAAGTGCCAAAAAAAGCTAGTGATGTAAATCTTGTGATGATAGTTTCTTCTAGAAGTATGAATGACAACGCTATAAATATTTGCATTGGGGATTTAGCGCACATCTTGTACTTCACATTAGCAGCATGCTCTACTTGAGGTGAAGATATATCTTCTCTACGGACACCTGAACCTTCACATTGAATACACTTCTATCTACGGAGCAAAAAATCAAACTCCATAATACAGAAGACACTCTCGGTAAAGATAATATCGTCATCCACTGTTCATTATCATTTCGCGTAATACGTGATATACGCATTTATCTGCTTCAACAGCTCATGATTCTGAGCACCCTGTGTTAGAGCTCTCCCCTATTCATCCCTGTGGGAATCCCTCAAGCATATGCGTCAGTATCTCCCTTGTATTGGGACGCATATGTTTGAGGGATGTCTACAGGGATGGATTAGGGGAAGCCTTAACTGTGCTTGCTTTTTCAGATACATGATTTCATCCATCGACCCGATTTTCTTCGCCAATGAGAAAGCCTGTTCCAAATTGCCCAGCAAGACCAAAGCGTCTAGTTTACAGCGGTCATCCACCATAAACTGGATCAATTCGCCAGCCAAACTCGCATCTTCCCTTTCGTGGATCCAGATATTCACCATGTTGGACACAAGCGAGTCCCATTCTTCAGGGGCGCGACGGAAACGGTTATTAGAGTGAGTACCGATCCATCACAATCAAACAGAAACATGCGATTTTCATCGAGAAAATCACAACTACTTGTTAAAGTCATGAAGATACTAGATGATCAAGGGTTGCCCACAGCTCTGATGTCTCTTTCAACCTAGTATAATAGTCAGATTCATAAACTTCCTCGCCGACTCCAAGAACCTCAACAACGGTTTGATGCTGGCGCAGTTGTTCGCTTTTCTTGCTTCCGCTGTTGCTAGTTCGTTCGACGCTCTGACACAGATTTCCACCACTGGTAATTCCAAGAAGTCCATGATTTGCTGTCCTAGTTCGAAATGCGCAGTTACTAGGAGCTTCTCCGCTACCTCACATCTGCGAGAAATCGTGGCATTGCTCAAATGTAGAAGGGCCATCTGTGACAACTTGCTTTTTTTCGCCATAGAATTCTCCCACAGAGAAGCATCGAAGAGGTGAGCACGGTCACGGGGTAAGGCTTCACAGACACGACACTGGAACCGCACTAGCTGAAGATTCCGTTTGATCTCCGCATGAGAAATCTCTTTGCCAGAAAGAAGATCGACGTAGACGTGTTGTTGTAGTTTGTGAGGGTTGAAGATGGTGCCGTTATTATGCTGCTGGTGGGCGGACGCGGAAGAGGTGGAACTAGATGAGCTGGAGAAGCCTGAAGAAGAAGACGAGTTTTTCGTTCTGTTGTTGTTTTTCTGGACAGATCTAGAAGATGATGCACCCGCTCCTGCAAGACCAAAGTTATCACTCTGCGATTCGCCATTTTTGCCACTGTAGTTCAAAAACTTCTGTGCCTGACTGCTGCTGCTACCGCTCGACGAAAATACGTTTAGTCCCAGACCACTCGACGAAGGTGCGCCGACCGGTGCTAAGTGGTAGTCACTGGGTCGAAAGTTGAGTCCTGTCTCGTCAATCACCGCAGTGTCAGCTCCCAGAATCCCCAAAGGGTGGTCCACAGGACTGTGTTCTTCTGAACTGCTCCCAGGCAGACCCAGAGATCCACCCCCTCGTGCAGAAATCAAAGGCGAGGAGGATTGAAGGTGCCCAGGATTGTGGTCATGAAGATCTCCTAAAGCACTCGCACTTCTATAGGAACTGTTCCTATATGAACCTCTATTAGGCTCCAGAGACGTTTGCAACTGTGCTAGAGCGTCGTGCAAATGACCAACACGGCTGTCCCAAGAGGCTGAAATGATGAACAGCTGGATCGCCAGTAAGCCTGCGTTCACGTGGTCGCTGATGAAGACGCAGTACTTGTACAGCAAGTCGAGTGCGCGACGCTGCCGCAAAAACTCCCTCAGTTCGTCCAGGTACACGGCTATAGACTCTGGCGGTAAGCGGTTGGACAGTTGTCTTGAGTAAGCATCAGCGTCCTGGTGGAAAAGAACGGTTTTGCTCAGCCCTTGATCGACTTTGAGGATTTTACTTGTACTAGACGAAGATTGTTGTTGACCTTGTGAGGATGTCGATTGCGAACTAGCAGAAGATGTCAACAGTTTCGCAGGTGACGAACCCAATAAAACTCCACCATGATACTGCTGCTCAGCCACAGCTAAGTTTTTCTTGGCAGATAACGCGACTGGCTCAGCCTTGCCGCTGCTCGCGAGAAATTGATCTTCATCGAAAATAGCCGAGGAGATAGCCCCGTGTGGTCTGCTGGGAGTTGATGCTTGATCAGACTGTCTAGATGAATTCTGCGCTGCTGCAGGGTCTAGAAGTGCAGTGGAAGATTTTGAGGTATTCATAGTACTCCTGTAATCCCCTGTAGTCAAAGCATGACCACCAGGTGAAGACCCGTTCCCGCGATAGTCCCCAGCTGCTGTGACTCCCTCTACTCCCATTGCTGACAGATGGCCAATCAGGAAGTTCAGTAAGTGTTGTAATTGGTGCGTCTGCAAACAGTGTCGAGCCACCACTTCAACAAAGAGCTGCCGAGAACAGCGTTCGCGCACCACACAAAAGCACGCTGCAGCTAGCCGATGTTCACGCACTAGCAACCGCAACAAGCTTCCACGCGTGCCGTAAGATCGATGCAGATTGTGAAGTTCCGCAAATCCTAGTGGTGACAAGGTTCTGACTGCGCGTGTATCAGTGGATAATGCTAGGGGTAAACGAACGATACGCGGCAACGCAAAGGACAGAGCAGCGGGACTGGCGCGAAGCAAATGGTACTCCTCTTCAGGCCACAGGGAGCTTTGAGACAACAGGGCGCTCTTCCCGTGGAGGTCACACCCAACAAACAGTCGCGACATATCCAGCGTCATCCCTGTCCTGGCAAATGTAGATGTGACTAGTTGTGAATGACTGCCGCCAGAGGCGCCTCCTACAGTAGTGCTGCTACCTTTTGAGTATATTTTGCCACTTCCACTTGTGCCACTAAGGTGCGACAACTGTTGAGCCAATAACGAAGGGTTAGCTCCTGCTTGAGTAGACGGCCCATGCGTGATTGCTCCCGAAGAACTTGCGCTAGTGGCTGTAGCATTACTGCCAACCGACATCGTTTGTCCCAAAGGAAGACCTGAAGACGTTCCACCCAAACCGCCTGGTAAGAGATGGCTCTGTAGCTGATGCGCAAGCTGTGTTGTAGCTCCTGCAAGGCCTCCTGCTCCGTGAGAGGACGTTCTAGAGGACGCGGATAAATGTTGGCTACTAGTACTACCAAGGATTGATTCTTTACTTGTTGCTCTTTTGCTAGTACTCCTTCCCATGCTCATTATCTGAGATGCCTGTAGCAAGACTGACGATCCGTACGAACCGCCTGTTGCAGTGTTTGGCGGGTCGTCGTTCGATCCAGGTGGTTCATCGCCCTGCTGCCTAGAAGTTGGCGCAAACTTTGCTCCTCGGCGGGATTGTTGCGATGCCGGTCCATCTGATCCTCGTGGCGTTGCGTCTGTAGGTTGCGAAAAATCGAGACCCCCCGCTGGCGCTTTTTGTAGACCGGAGGGTCTTGCTATCACGCCAACGGCACGGTCTAGGACGCCGTGTAGGCCAGTGCGGGGAAAAGATGGCTCAACTCTGCTGCCACAAGGTGTCAGATCTGGTGTTCGAAGAAACCCATCGGATGGGGACGCGGCGGGTAGGTCGCCTATCAGATTAACCGCGTCTTTACCATGACAAGCTGTGCCGTGTGAGGACATCATTATCCTTCTGCTACGTGATAGACCTGCACCTGCTCCTAGACCCATGTTGCTATCGACCCATCCAGCTGCGCCCTCAGGAAATGCAGCGAGATGTTGTTGAGATCCACTTTGAAGACCTGCTGCAGCAAACGCGCCATCTCCAAGAACAAGACCACTATCACCTCCACCTGCAATCTTAGAGCTACCGCGCCGACGCATCCCAGAGCCCATCCCTGGGTCCTTTTTCCCCTTGAAAAAAAGGCCAAGGATGACGCTGATCATGATGCTTCAGCGGTAGCCTTAACCATCATATCATTCCGCTGCTGCTGTTGGCGATCTCGATGCTCATAGAATATCTCACGCGCAGCAGTTATGAGTTCTGACCCTCGGTCAGCCGTTTGGTCTAGCGCATCAACTAGTGCAGATCCTGTCGCAAACACCGCACGACTGAATCTGCCACCCCCCTGCGCTCCGCCTAAAGCTTGCTGCAGTGCATGCTGATGCTGTTGATCAATGAACATCGACGGTCTAGCAAGCAGATTATTTCCACCCATAGCGCCACTCGGATTGTTTCCCATATTCATCAACCCCTGAGAGTTATGAAGTAGGTGTTGGTGTTGCGAACCAAGAGCTCCTCCTGCAAGATCATTTGTTGAAGGTGTCAGCATTCCGAGAGGCGACGTCCCCTGCAAAAGGTGTGGGACAGCTCCATATTGATTCATCAGTTGTTGAAGAACAGCAGGATCATGGTGCAAGGATTGATGTCCACCACTACTGGAAGATGGACCACCTCCAGAGGCAGAGAAGTGATTCTCGCCAGCTCCAAAGGGAAAGTCCACACCAGGTTGATGATGTACTGTACAACTAGCAGACATGGTGCTTGTCCTCGTACTCGTACCTCCTTGCTGATGCTGATGTGCGCATTTTTGAGGTTCCAAGTCATTGTCGGAATCTGAGCATTCGGAGTCATCCAAGTAATACAATTCCTCTTCAGACGAATGTTGGTCGCTGTACTGTTCTAAACTCTCTGCTGCCTCCAACAGCATCGATACGTTCATGCTCAGACTGCGATGCAGAGCCAGGGCTTCTGCGCTCATTTTCTGGTGTGGTAAAGCGGTACCGGAAGGAGGTAGCTGCGTCGCTGACGTGGCAGATGATATGGCGCTAGTGGCGCTGGCTGTCGATGTCACTGATGAAGCTGATTGCAGCGTGGATGCTGGATGAGCTGTTTCTTCTACTTGGTCAACGGCAGGCGACTTCAGATCGACACCGCCAGCTGCAGTAGTTTTCGTTGATGCTGCTCGAGGGGTACCCGTAGTAATCGAATCAGCGGCGCTTTCTTCAGCCATAGACGAAGCGCCAGTTTTCGCATCTGTCCCCTCTACTGAAGCAGAGTCGGCTTCTTTGCTATCACACTTTGTGGAGGACTGAGTGTTCTTGTCAGGGCTTGGGCTTGGGGTAACAGCTTCCCCTTTAACAGGGACGCCGAATGCAGGTCTTGGAAAAGGCCGAATGAGTGTTTCATGACCAGCCGCAGCTTGTGTTGGATTACCACTACTGCCAAGTGTTCTTGGTGTGGGAGGCGCTTGTCCCTGTGACCAATGATCTCCACCAGTTGTAGTGCCTCCTGCAGTTGTAGCAACATTACTGCCAGGAACAGCCCGCGCCGCCCCCGCCCCCGCGTATGGCATATCATTCTCAGGCACTGAAATATGAGGTAGGTGACCGGAAGCGGCCCCGACAGAAGCGGCTGCCATCGCAGCACGGTTCGCCGCTTCCGTTCGAAGTTGAGCTGCGCGCAGCCGTCTAGCTTGCCTCCGCTGTTTCCGCAGCTCTCTCCTGTGTCGCCGTTGCGTTCGCTCTTCCGCCAGTGTTGCACTGAGAAGGACGCTCGCGCTGCACCACGCAGGTTGTATGCTGCTATGAATTGGCGGATACAGGCAGCAGATCGCGTTGTACATCCTCGAATCCTGGTGCAATTCTTGACTTCGCTGTTGCAGCGCTTCCTGCAGACCCTCGTGCTGAAAGATCGGCGAACCCGTAGGTGGGAGGCGCACACCCGGCACCTTGCTTGGTGTCGTAGCAACAACAAGTGCCTGCGGTTTTACTGGCGAATTGTTCTGAGAGGATCGCGGAGTGCTGTTGCAGGACGAACCACCTGAAGAAGAAGCAATTATACTGCTGGACTTCTTTAACAGGCTAGACTTCAACGTTGCTGCCTCAGCGATCGAAGCAGCTACACGTTCACTTGAAGACATCCAGGACAATTTCGTCTTACTACTTGGCGACGCTCCTTTCTGAAGTAGAAGATTATCTCCCGTTGTAGGGGAAGCGTCAACTAGCTCTAGCGTACTAGCAGAAGCCTTTTCACAAGAGCCGTCGACTTCTTCACCTCCCAGTCGCATATTTTTCTCTTGTTGTTTTGCATCTGCTGCAGCAAACACTGCGCCGACTCGAGAAGTCAGTTCAGATTCGTAGTGCCACGGGTCACTGGATGCCCATGGCGGCAGGCTTCTCGAGTTTATTGCAAGCACTCCTTGATTTGTCAAATTCGGTTTCCTTGGTATCGCTGGATTCATCAAAGTCGGTCGCAAGCGCGTGTCAGGCGGACCGCCCCCGCAGTTCAGAAAACTACACACTACCAACGGGCCACGACCTGCGCTCGCTGAGGTTTTGTAGTTCAGACGGTGCAGACCACCTCCTCCTCCACCTGTCGAAGTCATAATAGTGGTCGAGTTGTTCCCAGAAGTGTAGACAGAAGTGGGGGCAACACCTGGGAGATGGGACGTGTGATAGGACGACGCGTCCTGAGGATAGCAGGCTTGTGCTGCGTGCGTGCCACCTGATGTCGGAGATAAGCCTTGATCATCCTCAGATGATCCTGTTCGCCAGTGGTCAGCACAAGCTTTAGCTAAGAACGAGTTTTGTGGCAGGTACGCGCCAAACAACTGCGCAACTTGATGCTTCTTTAAGCTTTCACGACCCCACGAATCGGCAGAAGCATCTTGGTCGGGGAATAGGAACATCGGAAACGGCGACAAGGGACTAGTGTTTTTGTAGAGAGCGCGTTGCAGGTGAATGACTGTGAAATGACTCAGTGCTTGCTCTAAGCCCTCCAGATGGAAGAGTGGGGGGTAGCGAATAGCATGCTCAACTGCGAGTAAGAAGCTCTCGGCAGGTTCGTAATATCTTGTTGTACGAGGCGAGCCTTCTTTGGCACTACTAGACGAAGATCCCACTTCTCCCGTCGACGTATGGTCAGCTCTATTCGAGGATGATGAATCACCTCCTAGCACAGACGATGCACTGCTGTTCGCAGCCCCTGGACTGGCCTTTGCTTGAATTTCAGCATGATTCGCATCCAAACACGCTCGCGCCTCTTCAAATTGAAACAGTTGCAACAGAGCTATAGCTCTCGCCTCTCGAACAGGGATGCCAGAGAGAGGCCTGAAGTGATGCCATTTGTAGTCCTCGTCTTCACATTGTAACCTAATGCCTTCTTGTCCGCTTTCAGACGGATCACCAACACTCGACGCTGGTGCTGGTGCAACTCGCCGTCTCCAAGGAGGTAGCTCACTTTCTGACATCGAAGTTTCCGCATCGCTCAACACTGCAGGCAAAGACGAGGCTGTACTCAGCGCAACGGGATGCTGTTGCTGCTGACCGGCGAGAGCACCTGAGACTGGTGTAGCTCCAACCCCAAGGCCAACCAGACCTCTCACGTGCTGACCGTGATGGGGAAAATGATCTCTGTAATGGCTAGGCGTGCTCGCTGCTTTGCTCAGTTGAAAAACTGATGAGCCTCTGTCGGTGCTTGGTGTCATCGTCGACGCATCTTCCGTCAGTAGGTGAAGCTCAGCACGCTCACCAGGCAAGCCAGCACCACGTTGTCGCATCAAGGTTGCATTTCTTGGTGTTTCATACAGGTTGTCAGAATGATCCGCTTCTCTTCCTTGGTGTTCACCTCCATTTAGGAACCTCGTATCGATGTACGAGCAGCGGTCGCACAATTCCAGCGCTAAGTCTAGAAAGTCTTCGGCGATCAAGGCATCCCTTAACGTTTCGGGCTTGTCACAAAGTGCTTTTAGCCCTACCTTGTGCCCCGTCGTCTGCCACACCACCGCTAGGAAGTCCATCAAACTCTTAGAGCTACGGTCGACCATAGTGACAAAATGCGTGTGCCTGCGGAACTTCTGCGACAGGTATTCAAGCAGTTGTCGAAGTAAAAGATCAACGATAGAGGCTGAAACAAGTGCTTCCTGCTCCTTATTTCGTGTGGTTGTACTAGCATCTTCATGTTTCGAGTTTCCTCTATTTTCATGATCTTTAGCTCGTCGAGATGAGCTACCTTGTTCTTGCGGCCTTTTCTCATTTTCGCCATGTGGGACTTCAACAAGGTCACTGCCTTCATCATCGTCCTCCTCGTCATCATCACCCAGAATGTACTTGAGGTCGTCCAAAGAGAGAAAATCGGACGGATAAGAATCTTTGTCAATACCGTCTTCGTCGTCGCTCCAACCATCGTTGGCATGTCCTTCAGTTGCGCTGCCTTCCAGGATCAAATCCTCCATGCTATTCACCCCGTCGCCTCCGAAGTCTGCAGCTGCTCTACCGTGATCACCGTCCGAGGTGTACGCTGAGTAATCTGACGCAGCGTCCTCATCATCAGACCGCGCTCTACTCTCCCCTTCACTAGTCGAGCACACGTCGGACAGACCTTTTGCTTCATCCCATGCTGTGCACGAAATATCCGCAAACGCCGCTGCCATCGCTTCCGCTTGTGCTTCTGCCTCTTTTACTAGATGCTCGACAGAATTGCGCTCTCGAAAACGCGGCAACAGCGATTGCCACCGCAAGGACAGTTCGTCGCACACGTCAAAGCACAGTCGCGCGTTTTCTAGCTTATCCGACAACAGGTCTAGCAAGCTTTCTGCTAGCTGAATCGAAGGCGCAGTCTCATACATGTGACTCCTACGTAATTTTGCATCTTCATCGGCATTACCAGTGAGACACCACGGACCACCGAGACCTTCTGTTTTGGTTGCTGCAGTAGAAGTAGATTGATGTGGAGCAACTTTTTTTGTGCTTCCTGTAGTAAGATCGCTGGGCTTCTGCGAATGATCATGATGTGCATCTGCTGGAAATACTCCTGCGTCACTTCTACAGCCATTTGGGTCTGGAGCGAGGCTGAGCGCCTTTCTGGCATATCGCAAGATCAAACCATCGATTCGGTATTGAGGAAAATTGTCCAGAAATGGTCCCAATATATCCGCCCTTGCGTTCATCAAGAGGCTCTCCACAATAAGCGTCGGGCGATCTAGCAAGCGTAAGTAGTGCGCTTTCATTACGTTCTTCTCACAGCAGTCCCCGGTCTTGGAGATGAATGAGAAATTGTCTATTTCGTGAGGACGAGAGGTGCTCGAAGAAGATGTTGTGGAAGCTTTGCTTGTCTTCGAGCAACTCTTGCTACTCTTAGACGAACTTTTTTTTTCATCGGCTGATGCATCATGCGGCAGGTCGTCCTCTACTTTTGAGTTTGACTGCTTTGATGAGTCCATTGACTCACCGCTTCTGGAAGAAGTCTTGGTACTAGAACTCTTACTAGAAGAAGTAGAGGACACCACTGCAGCTAACAGTTCCAAACTAGCACTCAAAACCTCCAGTCGCTCGATCTGAGCAGCAGAGAGCCAATTCTTCAGGTTCTCCAACAGCATGCGGCAAAGCAGCAACCGGTGGGGAATTAAGACGAATCGGTCTAGAAGAGCAAAAGCAAACCTAACGGCCTGTGCAGGTACGAAGTGCAACAATCGATTCACTGCTTCTGTCTTGCGATCAGCTCCGTTTGCAGTGAAGAGGTATTCCAGTCTTTGAAGCTCAATCTCAGACACTTTGGGTCGCTCAATCGCATACATAAACTGCACCTGGCGAGCGAGATCGTGCTCATTGAGGGAAAGCAAATGTGATAAAACTGCATCTTGAGGATACTGCTCATCGAAAAAATCTGAGGTGTCCTCAGATTCTACGGAAGAGATTGCTGGAGGTTGCGGCACCTTGTTCCTGTCTTCGCCACGCTCGTCGCGAGATGAAATCTTATTCCCTTGCCTCTTCGCAGGAACTATCTCCATGTTGTTCTTGTTCTTCATCCCTCCAGTTCCCTCTTCTTCCACCGGCTCGTCTTCGTCTTCTTGACTTCCTGACACTTCCTCTGAGGACTCCTCTTCTTCTTCCTCTTCTGATGTCTCTTCCTGCGATTCCTCCTCCCCGTCATCGTCGTCACAAACACCCTCTGCCGCCAGCTGAGGCGTTAACACCTCCATTGTCATTTGTTTGAAGTTGTGTTGCGTAATGAAATGCAAATAATGCGACTGCGATGAAGTTGCTGAAGTTGTTGTACCATCGGCATGTGCATTGTTCTTTTCATCACCAGGTAAAGCTAGACGAGGTAGAGCTGAGTTGGGACTACTAGAGGCTGAAGCCGCGTATTGGTCGTCGATTTCGTGCCAGCTATGCCACTCCCCTCCGCATCTCGATAGTACCCGTTGCAAGATGACCATATTCCCTAACACCAACTGCAGCTCGGAAGCCAGATCCGCCGCTCGTTGTTCTTGCTTTTCAGCATTTGATGTCCCCTCATTCGCCTCAGCTGCACCCTCAGCATGGTGATGGCGGCCGCCTCCTGCATGGTCGTGATCACCGCCTCCTTCAGGACTACCACGAGTACGAGAGTTGTTTCTACAACGATGTTGGTGTCCACCTTGATGCTGAGCGTAGTGATGATCCCCGACTCCGTCATGCCCGCATCCACCTCCTCGAGCACTTGCTAGTACAACAACACTAGGATAACTGCTTTCCAGATTCCGCAAGCAGGTCGTCACTGCCTGAATGATGATCTCCGTGTCATCCCACAACCTATACAGTTTCAACACCAACGTTGCAGCCAGCTGAGGATCCCGAAGGCAGTACAAATGTTCATGCTCCGCGTTGCGGCACTCACGTAGAGAAGTTAGAGCTCCTACCGCATCCGCATCCCTGAGCGCATCCTTGACTTCTTTTTCCACCAGTAGAAAAAGACGCCACCTCCCTGATGTTCTTGTTGAGGATGCTTCAGCGGAGGTAGTCATAAAGTAGGTAAAGTCTGTGAAAGTCTGCTTGCCAGAGACCACTGTTGCTCATCACGGCCTCCCATCATCAAGTCTTCTGCAACAGCCTGAAAAATCTCGTCCACGACATTCACGCAGTAAAACCTGTCGCACAATTCGAGTGCCTCCTCATATCGCTTGCTTTATGTTAGAAGGTGCACAGGACGAAGAAAAAAGGGTGAACCTGAACGCTCAAATAAAAAAGTTTAGTAGACAGTAGGTAAAAGAAGGATGATGAATTGTTTAGATTGTAGGTGCTTTCATTAGTTAAGTCCTCATTAATTTATTTCTTGAGTTGAAGTCCCAGAACAAGAAGCATCATGTTCTTGCCTAACTCCAAAAGCGAATGCGCCAGTTTCGTATGCGCTGCTTGCAGCAGTTCTTCCTTGTCGTCGCCGATGGCTAGAAGTGCTGCTCGATCTGCCACCGGCAACCGCTCCAATGCCTGTCGAGAGTAACCCTCAAGCACCCCGTCTATCGATAAGCTATTCGGATCCCGCAACGCCTTCTGCCTGCTTTGGTTTTTGTGCAGAAGCGTCTTGTTCTTCACTGGTCTCGGGGGCGTTTTTTGACGCTCCTCCTGGGGTCGACGGGGGATTGCGCGTGACGAGGACAGGTCCATCCACGGCGTCGATCGCGAAAAGTTCGCTAAATGCGGCATTTCAACTGGATAATTCAAGTCATCTACCGTGCGGCTCCTAGGTCGTGCTGCAATTCTCCCTGTTGTAGGCGCACCATGATCTACTTGTTCGTAATCCTCTTCGACAAGTCGAGTGAAGTCGATCATAGCAGTTTTAGGTTTGGCCACAACTGAAGCTGTAGTAGTCGAAGTCACAGAGTCTTTCGAAAATAATTTGTCTTTCCGCGGCAAGAAAATGTCATCAATCTCATAATGATTTCCTCGACCTCTAGACGAATGAGAATGTCCTCCTGTCCGTGACGCTGACTCACTGCGAGTCCGCGAGAGGTTTCCTCCATCTGCTGTCCTCGTGTTCTCGGAACTTCTATTCATGGAGTGATCTCTACTGCTTGAAGAAGATGAGAACGTTTTCGCGCGCCTCATTCTATCTTCAGGCTCTTCTTCACCGCTATTGGTATTTTCCGACAAGGACCCATGATGAGTCCTAGACGCATCAACATCTCCGGTCATATCGGCACTACCACCAGGTAATCCGGTATTTGTCCACTCTGAAAAGTCCCTTCTCTCACCGCTGCAAGCCCAATAGAGAGCGTCCCACACGTCGCAGCGCTCGCATATCCACCGATGAAGCGCTGGATAACAATTTTCCGTCTTGTCTTTCGCATACTTCAGAAACGCAGTGTTCGGCCAGTTTTGTGGTCGACGTTCTAGACAAGCGATGCTCGCAAGCAGCGGGTGTGCGGCACTCTCCACCACGTGAATAACATTCATGCCCATCGGATAGATTGCTGATGCAACCATTAGTAGAGCGAGATGTAAGTGTTTCTAATTTTCCATCTCAAGAACAAGATAGTGTACAATCAACTTAGTACATCCTAAACAAGGGTGGAGGGTCTCTGTTCCCCTTAAAAACCACAGCCTCTCAATCAATGGTGCCTTTAAAGATGGTGGATTTGGGGAAGCCTTAAAAGTAGAGGCTTGTCGCTGTCGGCTGGAGATGGGGTAGAGCCGCTGGAAGCACTGGATGCAAGGACACTCCTTGATGTTCCTCCTGCACTAGAAGTAACAACATGTCCAGCTGGAGGCTTCTTTGATGAAGCTGCGCCAGTGAGTGTCATCTGCGAAGCCAAGGAGCTGACACCAAGTTTGTTTTCCGTCGAAGGCGACTTTTTACCTCCTGCAAGATGGGGGCCGGCGCCTGGTCGCTTGACCTTAGAGTCCTCAGTGTCATGTACAGAATGAATCATCACAAAAAGCACAAAGTGCACTATCTTCCGTCCTAGTTGTAGCTGGAAAAACAACATCTTAGGCTAATTACTTACCCAACGCTACGACAACTTGAGTCCTCTGCCTTCTTCTCGCACACGACTTTTAGGCCATAATCATTCCATCTTCTCCTCCCGCAGCACTGTCATCCACATGCTCATCGCTGCTTCCTGGATTCGAGAAGGCGTCATCGTGCAAGAGCCACCCGTAGTTTAAGATCACTTCCACCAGGTCAACTCCCATTACTTGGCTCAATTTTCGAGCTTGTCTGGCGCCACCCAAGTCGAACAATAGCCGTGCGACAATTCCCTTTGGCGACTCTGCCAGCACGTCGAAGACTTTCAAGCCTTCGGGCGACGTTTCGGCCGATCGCATCAAATCGGTCACTTTCGCTAGATACTCCAAAAACCGCAATAGATATTTGCTCGCAGACAGCGAATGCAGGACTTCTTCTCCCTGCGCTATGGTGTTTGACGAAGGGTTGCTTCGACCGGAAAACTTGCTGATCATGCTGGAAACGACCGAGGAGGCTGTCGCTCCGGCTTTCTTGATAGTGTTCTGCTGCGAAGCGAGGCCGCCAAGAAAATCGACCAAAGCGTGTTGCTGAACCACTTGGCCTTTTTTCACCATATCCACGCTTTCCACCAAAGACATGATCGCGTGCCGCTGACTGTGCAGCTTATTCAAATGGGATTTGAGCAATGCTGGTTCGGATGGCAACGTCTCAATTCCGAGTATGATACTCGCTAGACTGGTTTTGCTATCCGCTTTGTACTGCGTTCGCGCCTCGACAAGTACGTTCAGCCTTGCCACCCAGGTCTGCAGATGCTCACTCCTGGGCAAAGATTCCAAGATCGCAAGTGCCTTTTTCAGTAAACGGGTAGAAACTTGCGAGTGCGGTGCTGCACTCACTGCCAGATCAACTAAGATGTAAAACGTCGCTCGCAACGCGTGTTCGCCTTCAAAATACTGTGCACACAATCGCATCAGCTCAGCCTCAAGAGTGGGCATTTTCTGTTTTAGATTTTTCAAGTCAGCTTCTTGTACCGTTTCCCGAAACTCGGCGAATTTCTTTGCCACAACAACCGCACCATAGTCTTCCCGACTCATCGCTTTGATGTTCTGATGTTCTGATGAAACTGCGCCTGCTGAGCCTGCCTTCTTTAGTGAGCGAGACTTGCTACTTAGTCGCCCATTCTCATCAGCCTTGTTGTCGTTTGCCTGAGCTGTAGCTTTTTGTGACGTCGATAAACTCAATGAGGACGAGGAAAACGCATTACCACTCCTCGTCTCTTGCTCCTGTTCTTGTTCTTTATGAGCGTCAAAATACTCCAATACTCGTTCAGCCAGTTTGTAGTCGTTCATTCGTAGTGCCCGATGCAGCATCACGCGGCCACCGCACAGTGCACGCGGTAGAAAACAGTCAGGATCGAGTGAGAGGCTTGCTTCAGCTGGCGTCGTGAAATGACGCAGTGGACTCTTGCTTGGCGGCTGGTGGTCAGGCAAGAATGACTCACTGCCTAAAAGCGTAGCACCAATTGCAGCTGCCCAGCCCTTCGCGTTTTCCCCTGGCAAAATGATTTTCTCTCGGAATCGCGCACACAGGAAATAATCCTTCAAGGTCATGAACAAGCGCCAGAGCACTTCTTTCGTGAAAATGTACAGTCGTCTAGCAGCATCCTGCACGAGAAGCATGTCGCTTCTTTTCGTACTGAAAGCACTATAATATGTCGCACCAGCCGCACCATGGTAAAAGTGTCCTCGTCCTCGCCTGTTATGACGAGAATCATACGACTTTCCATTGTATTTGTAGCTGTCGTCAACACTACAGCTACCTTCTCCCGCATGCGAGTAGGAGTAACTGCGGCCATACGAAGACGAATAACTTCCAAATCGATAATCTTCAGGGGACCCTGAAAATGACGAGTCGGTTGGAGTTTGCTGCCCATGATAGGTCATATATTCTGTTTCACCAGGTGAGTTCGCTGGGTAAACACGTCCTCTTCCTCCAGCATGCCTGTGATTGGAATATGTGTGCTGACTACGTGAGTCACTGCTACCACTTTCAGGCGAAGATCCAGTGCGAGACGCACTACTAGTAGGCCCAGATGTTGAAGGAGAGTAGGAGTATCCGAGATGGTCGTGGTGGCGTCGACTTCCAGGATGGTCGCATAGCTGACCCAAATGGTGTCGCAACAACGACAACAGTGAAAGAACGGCCGCGGGAGGAACTAGAAAGGCGTCCGAAGAAAGATTCAAACTTGTTGGGGAAGATGAGTTGCCACCTCCATGTTGATGTAGTTGACCGCTTAACATAGAAGCATGATCTCCTGCACTAGTTCCTGTTTGACCTTGGCTTTGGTGCTCCGATACTAGTACGGTTTGCTTGTTTCCACTACTTTTCCCCACAGGACCCGAGAGAACATTTGTAGAGTGAAGCTCAGACGAAGTGAGAAAGCTTGCACGCGCAAAACAGATGCTGCAAATTTGCACGAAGACATTCATTTTCAAGTGCGGTCTGGCGATTGACGAAACAAGACGATCCAGCTCGAAAACTGCATCTTCGATCAACTTGGCGTGTCGTCTAATCCCTCGCAAGTCTCCGCCTGAGGGGGCTGTGCCAACCTGCAAATTTTCGACCAAGGACAGGACACACCGCAGAGCATAGTAGCACCGCATGATGTCCACGTCGTAGCTGTGCTGAGAGGCAGCGGAGCGAAGTCGCAGCGGTGGCAAGCATTCTTCCAGTATGGGAAGCATCACTGCACTAGCGACTTTGGGCAAGTACGGACGCATCACGAACAAGACCGACTTAGACGATGAAGTGGGTGAAGATGCGTCTGTCCCTATTGAGAAGGCGGAAGAGGACGAGGAGGATGCAAGGAAAGAAGTTAAACCGGATGCTGGTGCTCCAGACGAATAATTGTTCTCGAGTGCGGAGCTGGTGTTTTTAGAAGGAGCGATCGAAGTAGCACCTCCAGCACTAGTAGAAGAAGAAATTTGTCCCTTCGTCTCCAAAATTTGATCCAACACCTGCGTTGCTGTGCGCAAGACTTCCGGATGATCCACGGAAAATTCAGGTGTTGTTTGAATCATGTTGGAGTGGCTGGTTCGTATTTGATGAATCAGCGTCGCGATCCACAGCGCAAGCGTCACAGAGTAGTCGAGCACTTCTACCCAAATTAGAGCTCACCCCTATCCATCTTGGGGCGCATCCTGGATGCTTTTTCCCCTTGAAAAACCTCTTCCGGATGCCTCATAAGCTGGGCAAGGGTGAGCCTTAACCAAAAATCCACCCACAAGTCTCCAACTTTACGCGGGTCTTGTGCGGTTTCATCCACGTAAGAACCCCACAAAGCGTCTAGGATCTTCTTCCGGCTCTGCAGTGAGTTGTCGTACCAGGTTAAGAGGACGACTAGCGGTGTGCTTTAGAAGAGGCATTTGAATTTGAACATCGTCATACTGATTTCAAGTGACGAAGAAATGCATAGAGTAGACCACCAACCAATGCAGCCTCAAACAAGATGTTTCTTCATAATTCAACTGCGGAAAAGGCTGCAGCGTGAGCGCCGCCATGTCCACGTCGAGTCCTCGATGGAGGAATTCGCATCCCGTCTCCACGATGTACTGCAAACAGTGCACCTCAGCGACGCGGACAAACTCGAAATAAGCGTCCCAAAAGGCTGTCGGAATGCGATATGAAGTCGTAACATGCTCGAACGCTGGTGGCAACAGCGAAGTGTTGACACGTAGTTGCAAGTGCTCGTCTTCCAGAGTTTGAAACAGTTTCAGACCTTCCGTGGACTGATTACACAACAAGCTTTCGTAGATTCGCGCTTTCACGTGATCCAAATGGGCGAAGTTCATCATCTTCTTGCAGATATTCGTGGTCCTTGTTTTCGGGAGGACTGCTGATTGTTGCTGGTTGTTGTACAACAAGTTGCCATCATCGTCTCCAATGCCATGTCCGCCTGCAGATGAGGTTCCGAAAGCATGAGGATGGTCTAAACCCTTCCCTGACCTGGTCGCATTTTGTTGTTGATGTCCTTGTCCGCGTCCCAGTTGTTCCCCTAGATGACGTGCAGATCTAGCACCACCGACAACGTATTGAGGATTGTTACTATACTGATCACTCTGGGCGAGAGAATAATATGCCTGTCCCTGTGGTCCTCTAGTACTCGTCTGCTGGTGTCGCTGATTTGGGCCATTACCATCAAGAAGATTGTAGTCTGCTCGATAATTGGTATGATGAGCTGAGAAAGTCGAAGTTGATCCCCCAGTTTCACCTCCGTTACTAGTGACCTTAGACGCGGGATAGAGTACTGGACCCACGGCGTCAAATTCGGTCGAGAGACATCTAACTGCGGCTTTTTTCCATTCAGTGAGGGACAACGGATTCCCCGCCGGCGCTGTTGCAGAGTTGATAAGCGAACGCAATTTTCCCTCATAGTGAGCTAGGTATTGCTGTTGCTTCATGCCTGAAACGGAAGCTTGGTTGTCCTGTGTGGTTGTCCCTGCCACTGGGCCTGTTTTGGCTTGAGAATGTTGTTGCGCCGCCACATTCTTTCCAACTCCTACTCCAGAACCAAGCATGCCATTTCCGTCAAACAACCCCTGCAACAACAGTGATTTCTGTAGATGCCCGCTAGTGTTCATCGCGAAATAGCTTGGATTGCTGAAGACGTGTAAAATGATGAAAACAAACAGCTCGTACAAAGCCGAACTCGGACCTCGTGATTGACTGAGGACGTGCATCATGCCTCCGCCAGCAGTGTTTGAGGTATTGGCAGTTGTAGTTGTAGTATTTGTAGTTGTAGTTGTATTTGCCTTTCCGTTTCCACCATCCCCTGAAGAAGCACCGTCTACTCCTGAAGAAGAAGGTAAAATCTCCAAGAACCTCAGATGGCGGCAAGCGAATTCAAGGTTGTTGCTCTGGTGATGGTAAAGCAGTGCATCAGCAGCTAAACCAATGCACATTTGATCCGACAAAGAGGCCATTTGAAGGAAAGCGCAAAGGGTATGTCCCAAGATCGGTTGCGATTTTGCTAATTCATACAATTGCACCACTGCCAAGCGGGACATACGTGGCTGTCGAGGTCGCTGCTCAATGCGTTGTGCTGGAAGATAAGCTGCGAATGGCGACAACTGAGGTGTAATGGGTAGCAAAGTGAGAGAGGGAAGCATGACAACGCCACCTCCTCCACCAGTTGTGCTAGACGTACACTGCTGTTGAGCTTGTTGAGCTTGAGCTCCTGCTGTAGTACTAGTTTTAGCAACGCCAGCAGTTGGTCCCTTTTTGGCCGCTGCACTAGCATCTCCTCCTTTCTCTCCACTAGACGTCGCAGACTTGTTTTCACCAGTAGAAGTAGAAGAAACTCCACTAGTACCCGCCCCAGCGGTCCCATTCCTTGACAAATCCAACAACTCGGCATGATAGGCTCTCAACTCATTCGCAACTTCTGCGTTGATCAGGGATCGCCTCTCCGCAAGCGCCGCACCATCGAGAATGGCACAAGCGATGAGGAGATCGAAAGCTAGACGCTGCCGCAACCATTCGGGAATCTGCAACTGCTTTCGGGAGTTGCGCTCCGAGGAATGAAAAAGGGTTTTGGATCATAATTTTCTCTATCAGTTTGTCAGAAGTGTTGTTGATCATACGTCTCAAAAGCGTAGTGCCTCAATACGTAAAAAGATCAGTGAAAACACCAAACTATTGACAAGGAAGCTATGCTTCTTTCTCCTTCAGAAGTTTGTTATTGATGAGAAGTGAGATGAAAGAAGTACTTATCATGACCTTCTTCTAGGGAAGGGTGGACGATCTCGAAGTCGATCAGATTACTACTTATAATATAAGACATTTCCTCCTATTTCAATATCTGCTGCAGCTCAATGAAGCAGAACCAGCTGAGATGCGCTGCCGATGGTGCTGAAGTGGACGGCAGCCAATGCCTTGGCGGTCCATGCCAGAGGAGAATCTTGAGGATCTCGACCGCTTGCCCAAAGTCCCATTTCTCAGCCACAATCCGCAACAGGGCTCTGGCCAATTCCGTTTGGCCCAATGAGAAGTAGTTGCAACAAACGCAGACAAGTTTGGCAACTTCCTGTTCCTCCAGGAAAGCACACCTTTGCCCGCGAGTCACACGAGTATTACCGAAATTCATCCTTTTGGTTTGAGGAACAAATTAGGCGTACCTACTGTGGTTGTAGTTTCATATTCACTTAGATTTTTTCTTTCGGTACGAACTCAAACAGCCCAGTCAGGAGGCTCTCAGTCTCTGTTCTCTAAAGACGGGAATATATGAGGCCAGGGGTTACACAGGTTTTTTCTCGGGTAGTTTAGAAGAGCAATAAACAAGCAACTACTTCCACAATACATAGATCCAAGTGTAGATAGTCTTCTCTATTTGTTCAGTCCACCACCATGAGGTAAATTCTTAATCAACAGATAGCCACGATATCGCTCGACCGAAGTTCTTATATTCTGTTTTTTATCAGATGCATCTAAGCTCGCGGGGATACCATCCATCTCACTCAGTCTCAGTGCCTGTCTTTGCCTAAAAGCGATACTCATGCTTTACTGGACGTGAGATTTTTACGAGAGACCGCATGCAGCGGAGCCAAGGAGATGGATCGGGAAAGTAGAACTATGCAATAGCGATTGGAAGCAAGAAAAGCATAAGTACTCAGGTCGCTCCAGTCTTGTCTGTACATTTTTGTCGCGACAAGCGCCCCTTTTTTCTGCATCGTAATGATCCTGACGCCAGAATACAATTACAAACATCATGAAAGAACAATGAATAGGAAGATAAGTAAGTCAAAGGAAAATAGAAGCGGTAGCAGGAAACACGCATCAAAGAAATGACCATGCTTCCAGCAGATCCATCCGCCCCTCGCATTCGCATACGACCCCCGGCCCCACAACAATTACTTCTTGAACCGTTTCAATAATTTTTCGAAACCATAGCGAAAAGAATTTGACCATTTATTCGTCAGCAGACCCTTCCCTGCCATCCACGCGGAACTTTTCTGCACTCGTAATTGCAGAACGTAGTGAGGCATCACGTTTCGAGGATGCTTAGAAGCAGCAAAAATGGAAGTTGTACTTCAATTTCCTATTTCCAGAAATCACACAACATCATGGTTGAACAATCTTGACCATAACTCCCCCTTCCTCGATTACTCGCTCGACTGCGAAAACTGCGTTATCACCGATATCTTCCGGTAAAGCTCGTACGAATCCAGGCAGGTTGGTAGGGAGTTGAGAAGCGCTGTCCTCCGTTTTAGTCGTGGCACTATTTGATGTACCCGAATCACCATGATCTTCTGTAGTTTTCCTCGCTCCACTCTTCACCGCACGTTCAAAGATTTCCCGTATCTCGCTCTCCAAAGCACGTTCTAAACGCGCAAGCGGGAAGAAAGGTCGATAAATGCGCTCTAGGAGCGGTCTTTGGCCACGGATGATCTCTTCGACTTTTCGAGGGTTCTCGAAAAAAGCTCTTCGTAGATCACCACGATAAGACAAGTCGCAAATGTGATACCAAAGCATGTCTTCTGGGAAGAGTCGGGGTCGTTTACCATCCTCTGTACCATTCCCATCCTTGTCGCTTGAAGTTGATTCTCCATTGTCTTTGTTCCCTTTTCCAGAGTTGCCACTTGCGGTCAACCCTAAGCCTTTCGCTTTCTTTGCCAGGAACTCCATTCCACTCATTCCAGTTGCGGTGATACGAGAAAGAGTGGTACTTCGGACCTTTGAATTGAAATCCGTCTTCACAGAATCGTCGGGCGATAGGAGATTAAACTCGTAGACCAATTTTAACCTTGCCAATTGCATCGCCCCTACCCGTGATTCACATATCGCAGTTTCATATTCCATTAGAAGTTACGCAATTACATTTCTCAGGACAGGGACACCCCTGGCCTCTTTTCTACTCGATAAACTGAAATAAGCGAGTAACTACATAAAATAAGCGAGATACTGAACGAGGACAAGTAGCCCTGTCAACGCTGCCTCCCTTATTTCAGTCAGTAACTCGGTTATTTTCAGTTTTCGAATACTGGGAAAGGAGCCATGGATCAACATGGTGGTGCTGCGGAATGTAATTTTCGAAAATAACCCTTAACTCCAGTATAGTCTTGAAAAGCTCATAGTTTTTTCTCTTATGCGCCGGATTCCTGAAATAGATGCGGAATAAAGGCTTTTGGGCTCGACCAGCGAGATACAAGTGTTGCCACGAGCGCAGGTCCTCGAAGAGGGATCCTTTTTCGACGACGCCATATTTGACGGTAATTGGACGTTGAGGTGAGGAAGAAGACGATGAAGAAAAGGAAGAAGACGACGATGAAGAAGATGGCGTAGGAGGGGAAGGCAGAGTTGTTGACTGGGTAGTTTGTAGTTCTTGCGAGCTCTCCTTCTGTCGTTTCATCTTCTTCTCGACAGGATCATCCACTGCGACATGGTCAACAGATGAAGTGGCTGGCGTAGTAGTGCCTCCTTTTTCTGTGCGCGCAGTGAAGAGACTTGTATCTTCGGAGGAAAGTGCGGTATCAGCGTCTCCAACTATAATTCCAACCGTGCTTTCATTGAGAACTCGAAAAGCTCGAACATACTCCTCGTGGTCCGCCTCATCTTCAGAAGAGGAGGAAGCTTCTTCAACATCACTAGAAGATGTCTTCTCTTGAGAAGTTGACTCCTGCTCTTTCGTCGGTGTGTCATCTCCGCTTTTGTCAGCTGAAAGATCTGGTGTAGTTTCAGGGGCATCTGCATCTGCATTTCCTCCCAGTCGTCTCGCTACCGGGACCTGCATGTCACTCATGTTCCATTTCGTTCCGGCACAGCTTGGAGGCACTACTTTTCTAGCATATTGACGGAATTCCGCTAGCAACTCTTTTGGATCCGTGTCTTCTTCCCAAGAGAGACGCTCCAAGAGCTTCTCCCGTTCTAAAATCTCTAAGCGCATACGCGCTAACTCATCGATGGTCTCTAAATCGCGGTCGACGGTCGCGATTTCGTTCTCTACAGGGACTAGAGAAGTTTCTGTTGAGGTTTGGCTTACAGTGGAGGTGTCATCTGGAGGAGAAGCAGGCGCTTCACTGCATGCTGTGGAGGTTGTACTATCCGTAGAACGAGCAGCTGGTGCCTCGCTCTCTTTTACGTGGCCTTGCAGTGCAGTCTCCTCGATAGAGGACCTCACCTCCTTGTCCATTAGGGGGCTTGCTGCACCTGCACCTGCAGCTGAAGACGCTGTGGTCGTGGTACTCTCTGTTTCAACACGTATTTCATCCTTTGATGTGCACGGATTAGCCTCTAAAGCTACGTCAGAAGAAGATGACTCTACTACAATTCCTCCTGTCTCTTCTCCTTCTCCTCTTCCTTGTTCCACATCCACCGTCCTTGTTTCTGCAGCTGAAGAAGGCACAACAACGGGGTCTAATTGACAAAAGGCATTGAAGTAGACGCCTGGTCCACTCCGGGTAATGCGTCCGAGGACACTAGTCGGCGCATGTCGGAGAATGTTGTAGTGATGAGGATTTCTCTCCACATTCTTCTTGTGAAAAGCCTCAGACGAGTCGCGCGTTACAAAAATTAAGTCCAGTTGAGGTGGCTTGGAAGAGGTGGAAGAAGATGATGTTGAAGATGTTCTTGTATTAGTTGCAGCGTCTTTCGCCGTAGTCGTCTGGCGAGCTTCTGCCAAGTCCTGCTGCTCTGTGCGTTGGGGAAAAGCTGCAGAACCATAGACCCAGACAGAATCCAGCTCTTCAACCGGAAAATGTTGAAAGATCAAATCTTCCAAACAAGCACCGCTCTTTTCTTCACCCATTTTTTCTTGCCGCGATGGAAGCAATTCTAGTGGTGTCCTTGCAACGACCTCATTATCTAACAGTAGTAAACCCACTATTGAAACTACTCCTAACAGTGCAGCTCATGCTACTCTAGGACTAGTTTTTTGTATCGTGACACATCAACGTAAGCTATCACAATCTTGTGGCTATTCACACAGACGAGGAGAAAAAACTGATCTTCGTCCACCATTCTCTGTCGGTAGGTTGAGCCAGTGAAGCTGCATTCTGAAACAGGAATGGCGTCACTTCTTATCTATCACTCTAAGAAAACACCATTCCAATGCATTGCGCTGATGCGGAGAGTCAACGACCTATCTTTTTCTCGTGGAAAAGAAAATGAATTACAGTATTGACCACGTCGAGGCCGACGACATTGGGAATAAGCGGGATCGATAACATGACTCAACGCAAGGTCTGAAATACTTTCTCAGTCATCAAGTTCTTCTTCGAGAGAGTTGATGAGTCATGTGCGGAAAAAACATAGGACCAGCTTGTTAGGAGTGCTAGTGGGATGCAACCCTTGTTGCTTCTTGCATGCAAGAAGAATGTGAGGAGGAGCATCCGAGTTAGTACAAGTAGCACACATGAAAAAAGGAAGATTACAGTTGAGATAACGTGAAACATGTTGTTTAAAGAGATAACAGCAGCAAATTCAGGATCACAGCAATGTTCATCTCAGTATACTTGCCGCGAGGCCGCCTCTACCGCCTCCTCCCATACCCAAGTTCTTCGTCTTCCTCAACAACAACGCCGTTTCTTTCTCCGACTCCTGGATGATATTGATGCGGTCCTGCAAATCGCTATAGTCCTGGGTTTCGATTACTTTGCACGGAGGTTAGAGACAGAAGGAATGTTGAGGGGTGGGTGCCATCTTTCAAGTAGTACATCTCGAACATTTTTTGACTTCTTGCTTCAGATGCGGACCAGCTAATACAGGGTTCCAGAAGATGAGGATATCAAGAATCAGTGGGAGGATGATGTCGATGTTCCTTCTCCCTGTAATGCTGAACGAGGACGACCAACCATAATTGTAGTACATCTTCACCTTTTGGTCACTGTAGCAGTTGAGCATTAAAAAGTCCGCAACCATGCTCGCAACCCTTAGCAACGCCAGACAACTCCCTAACTGCACAAGCAGTAATACAAGTGTTGTCTTTTTGCCGATACCTGGTTCGAGATGTAGATGGTGGTTTCCTTCGCAGGTTGTAGAAGATGAATGGATGAGAAAAGGACGTAATGACTATCGTTTGCATGTCTACTTTCAAACATGATGCGCAAACTGATTTTTTGGTGGTTTTATTGCTGTACGTAGAAGTTGCCATCAAATTAGTGGGTATCATAGCGTACCGCTGCTTTCCACAAGAATCTTGATTCCGTTCATGTAAGTCGCGTCCCTCGCCCCTTTCCCCGCTTTCTTGTAATAATGTGATTTCTTTTGGAAATATCCAGCCCCTTTGTCTACTCGTTGTACAGTGATGTCTGCGTGGCACGCCGGCGACTCCACATCGCAGTTCCAGTAAAACGCGACCGAGAAGAATGAACGACGAGGAGAAGAATGTGCAAGAAAAACGCACAGAAATACAATTCAATCATAGAAAAGGAAGAAACATCACGTGTACTAGTTTTACAGCAATCCATTTCTCCTGCTCTAGCGACACGAAAACGGATACGCACTGTTTCCATTATAAGTCCGTAACAGTATCGCTCCCGTCTTCATGATCTCGCTGTAGCTCTCGACTCCTGCCTTTGTCAGCAAATCACCCACAGAAATGCTCTGAAGTATGTGCGTTCCAATGGGCTCCTCTTCGGTTTGCCCTGCGACAAAAAAATTCTTGGACATACCAGGGAAAGATATTCCCGCAAAAAACTCCAAAGTTGCTGCTTCCATACCCTTTGTCATCTGATGGTCGTGTCGGGTTGGGTCGTGTCGAGTTGAGGGTAGGAATCAGGACTGATGATAACGGGTACGCGTTCTCGGTAAGAAAGCTCTAAATCGACACGATCATGAGAAGCTATTTGACACGACTACTTAGGCAAACAAGTTTGACGAATTTACAACAATAATAACGCTCATCTTCATAAAGTGTCATCAAACGCAGTGAGACGATTGTTGTATGTCCAGCTTAGAGTAAAAATCCACCTCATTCACAATGGTGGTTGCGCCATCGTCCTTGAGCGTATCGATGTTTCCCTCTCCGATACTCGGACACCAAGCCACTGGTAGCTTACAATGATTTGAGGCTTTATCGCAGTTGCACTCCTTTGGCTCTGCTGCTGTCACATTTCTCTAGATTAGAAAACGAGTACAGTTGAAAATGATCGTTTAATCAGATTATTCGAGATTTGAGATATTCTTCAAATCTTAAGCATGCAGCTCTAGAACATTTCTATGTTGAACGTAGTCAGAGGCTACTTGCGTGAAACCCGTCCGTCGTAAGCATGGTTTGTCATAGTCCACACAGGCACCAGCCGCTTGTCCCTTGATGGTTACGGATCGCGTCATGATAAACGCTCCACTTGGTTCGACCTCTGGATGCCTGGAGGAGCAGGTAAAAAAAGCTGGACCTTCTTCTTGCCAAGAATGGCAAGTCCAGCTCCAGTCTGACCAAAGTACTTATAATAGCGCAGATAATTATTCATTGAGAGCAGAGAAAATAAATGCGAAGTACAAAGGTCTGGCTCTCCTAGGTACTACACGAAAGATAGAAGGAACGAGGAAACAAAAAAATCAAAACCGTAAATCAGCCTCATCGAATGGCTCATTTTTCGCGTTAAACGCTTTGCCTTGAAATTTTACTATAGTGGACCCAAGACCTGGCTCTTGCCTCTGATGTTTGCCATCGAGCGCCACAGCAACGATGACGATGTGCTTCTTAGACGAGTACGCCCACCAGGAAGCTACATAACTTGATGAAGGTGAAAAAAAACCTGTGCGTGATAATGCGATACGAGCAAAACAATCATAAACCTATTGAATCTAGAGAAACAAAACCAGAACTCCCCTCGTAAATAGAATCACCGCTACCACGATGCTCCAATAGAGTATGCCCAGATAGCGATCTCGGACTCGCACGATCTTCAATGTCTTTTAGCGGTAGGCTTTTGGTGCTCGTTTACCCCGTTCGTTATTCCTTTCCTTCTTCAGAAAGGCACAACGAGCGGCAACAGGAACACCTTTAAAAACCTACCCCTAAGTCTTGTATGCACATGTTCGATCCCAGTCAACCGGTTGAGATTCCTCTTCGTCGTCGCCGCCTTCCTGCTCCTCCTGCTCTTCTACTTACATTAGAACAAGAGCTCTAGGAATTATAAAAGTGATAGTGATTGATCATCGATCCAGATAGTTCTGAATTGAAGTTGCAGTTACCTTGTCACAGATAGAAGTTCTACTGAAGTTGTAGTTACCTTGCCCAAGAAGATACGCTTTATTAAGTCATTCTTGTGGTGGAGGAGAATTCATTTTCAGAAGATATTGTCGTGATATCAATCCTTGATAGAGATGTGCTGAGTCACGCTCATGCAGCCAGGCAAGACATGTATTGTTGCACGGGAAAAACTTAGAATTTCAGAGGTGAAAACCAACCGGCTGTTTTACTTAGTGCTTTAAGCGTTAGTGGTAGTCCTAACTGAGCCTCCTCCTCATCCTCCTCTACGACGCCGCGCAGCTCCACACCGCCTTGTTGTGCCATCGTGCTCGTCCTCACTCTTGCTTGGCTATACTAAGGTTGTGTTTTGTGAAAAAACAAATTCAAATATTCCCGCACGACTCTTTGCCAACTTTGATTTTTACATCAAAATTCTTGTTTTCTTTTCATCTCTCACCTGCTATCCACCTCGACAACTCTAATGTCTTGCAGTACAATCTTCAGTCCACGTCCAGCACTTTCTTTTTCCACTAGACTTTCAGCAGATATTTTTCTTCTCAAATTTTCGAACATCTACGTACTCCAGACGGAGGACGAAGCACAGTGGCAAAGAGCCGCCTTGTCCTTGCTTCTCCGAATACAAACTTGTAAGTTCATTCATCGTCGTAATATTGGGACCAAGCGGACACATGAGGAAAAAGTATTTCCATGATTTAGTAGTTTTAAGAGGGGAACAAGTCGTGGTGAGAGGTATTTTCCAGTGGTCATGCTCCACAGTACAGCAGACCACGGGTGGAAACTGAAATAACTCCACTAGCATTATATGAGATAAATAGCCTCCACAACCTGTCTTCATTCGTGTAGGGACCGACCTCAACTCTGTTTCATGCAGTCCCATTGAACTTTGACTCTGCGAACGCCTTCGTGAAGGTATTGAGCTCAGTTTTCGGAACTGCTGCTGTCGCTGCCGGACGAAGAATCGCTCGACGAGGAATCTCGTTTCTTGCTTTTTTTCTGTAGACGAAAACGCATAGTCGTATCCCGGAGCGATAAGTACCGGAAAGGATGAGTTTGCGAGGAAGAGTCAGTTTGCAATTCGAGGATCTAAGGAACTTCGATTTCAGGAACATGTAGAAGCAGGAGTACTAGTACTTCTTCGATTGGAAACAAGTGTTCCACAACAAACTTCTTTGATTGAAAATGTATTTGATCATGTGGAATGGGATGAAGTAGATGAACAATTAAATAGTGACAGACAGTATGACTATTGGAAGTAGGTTCTTGACAGAAAAATTCCATCTGAAGACAGGCTGCTACGGAAAGCAGATGAAATCAAAATGACGTAATAGAAGTGGAATTACCTTTTTCCGTTTGTCGTCTGACTTCTTCACGCTTTTCTTGTCTTTCTTCTTTTTCTCTTTCCGATTTTTCTTTCGTGAGGAGTCGTCTTTCCTCTTTTTATCCTTCTTGCTCTTACTTTTCTTCTTCTCCTTGTCGTCTTTGCTGCTCCCTTGAAATATGAAGGAGAGGGAGATGCTCACCTTGAGGCAACAGTAGTTTGACACTTCTTCAGTAGTAGAATAGGAAATAAATTCCAATGAACTTATTTCGTCCTCAACATGATCAATGTAATGAAAGTCGCCACCAGGAACACTCTACTTGTTGTGTAAGTAATGTGTGTAGGATAGGATAGGATAATGTGTGTAGGATAACCCTAACCCAATGGGTGTAAGTAATTCCCAGTCCAACAACATAATTTTCTTATCCTTCTTGTCGGTTCCCTGCTGAGCAAGTTTTTCTGCTTGTGCTGCTCGTATCGACGAATCCATCATCCAGAATGGCAATTCTTCGTCGGAATCCGAATCTGGGGAGATCATCTTCTTGGTCTGTTTTAACATCTCCTGCTTTTGCTTCTCCAATTTTGAGTCTCGGGTTTTGTCCATGTGCTTTCGATGCGGGAATTAGAGCAGGGAGAAGTCTTTTTTATAGTCAGTCACAAGCTAAAACTAGAAGAAGGACTAGAAGCACTGGAAACTAATAATTAGAACTGGTTGTATATTTGTTCACTGATGAAATTGATTCGTCGGCCTAGAACGTTGTTGTAGACAAAGAAAAGTAAGTAGAATGATTTGTCTAAATGAATTGCTTAAGATGACAAGTTCATACTATCGTGCGGCGGAAGATGCGAAAACAAGAATGACACTTCTTCATAGAGCACACACGCAGACAGTGAGACTCTACTCTGAGAAATGCCAGAATGCAAAGTAAATTCGCTAAGTCTAAGACCAAAGTAAATGAAGCTCATCCTCAGTAAGCAAGGTTGTAATCAAGAAGCTCATCAAGTAAGTACCTACTCATTCAAGGGCCTAGGGTTATCGGCAAGTAAATGAAGCTCACCCTTAATGTTCATGACTCACTGCTTTCCGATGTCGTCGCTCCTCGTTCGCATCGCCTTCATCGCTTGAAGATTGCCCTGCCTGCTTGCTCGCCTTATTATTCCCTGACCTGAGTATCTCCCAATAATCTCGGCGCACGTCGTGATCACCCATCTTATTTTCGTCCAAGAGCTGATTTCTACAACTATGATGTAACAATAGCAATAGCAGTAGCAAGTTCTTGCATTTTTTGCGACGACTACCGAATGTTGAAAATTGTTTAGTTCTGCCCGGGTATCGAGCTACTATCAAAAATCTTTCATGAAGATCTTGTTTGCTAGTAGATGAAGTTGTTGTAGTTTTTAATCATTAATCCTCGTCTCTCAGCAGCGACCTGTAACGTGGATGTACTAAATGGTGGATTTTTATAGTATACTTTTGGATTTCGAACTCTCGTTATAATTTTTGATTTGATGCCCTCAGCCGGTGTCAATGTCAGACGAAATAATCCATGGCAGGGCATAAGTATCAGGTTCAGGTAGTGACTCATGCATAAGTATCAGGCAGGGCATAAGTATCTTAAATTGAGAGTGTCGATATGGGGATGTTGTTCCCTCTTTGGCTTCTTACTTAGGAACGACATTCCTACCTCTTCGTTCTCAATGAGTGGCATCATACATAGTCCTGCAAACAAGAACATCGATCTCCATCTTTTAGCCTTTCAGAGGCACGACAGAGAACACAAAAGGAGAACAATCATAATTAGGGGCGAGAGCAGCCTCCAGCATCAACGCGTTCCTTGAAGAATATTAAGATCCAAGGCATGCAAATGCATCTACAATGTTTAAGTCGTTTGATCTCCAAAACAATGTTCCAATGTTTGATGTACAAAGTTCAAATCGTTGGTTTGATTTCCAAAATAAAACTCGAATGTTTGACTCATTTCCCGTGTACTTTTCCAATAGTATACATAGCAAGACAAGCAGATGACTACAATTTTTTCGACATTCATTGTTTTTTTCAATCCAACATTCTCTCATATTTCAATTCAAATAATCATCTACATTTTCATTGGATGAATGGGTCACTCAATCACCATCGGTACACTTGTGTTTGATAGTGATATTTCCAATTTTTGATTTTGAATCTCGCCATATATAATTCAGTTCCTTTGATAATTCCGATGGACGATAGAAATTAGAATGCCTTTTTTTCAGTCATGTAGGCATACAGTTGTTGCATATGATCTGCGTGCTGTTTCTGTAATTCGTATTCAATGTTAGTGTTGTAGTCTTCAGTCTACATGCGGAAGATACAGGCACTTTAGTTCTTCTAGGATTCTTTGATGCTGGCATCGAGCTCTTCTTTCCCTTGTAGCTGGTGATTTGGAAACGAGCTCTTCCTTTCTTTGGTGGAGCCGCTACTTAGAGGTCCTGCCCTCTTTTCGACCCAGCTCGCTCCTGCTTCTGTCTCCGCTCCTGCTCCTGTCTTCTGGGTTCGTGGCGGCGGTCGCGGTAGCGGCAGAGCCTGTTTCTTCCCCTTCGCGATATTTTTATTTGCCTGCTTCTTCTGCCCTTTTACCTTGTCTTATTAGACGGACCGGGACCCCTCCAAAGTTCATCTTTCAGCTGCATTCTTGAAGAGTATTCGGCGAGTATCTATCAGGAAACAGGTACTTAGCCACACATATCTTGTTCAGGTGAAAAATGAATCACAATTATTGACCGCCTTAGTCTCTTTTTACCAGTGTGACAAGGCTGGAAGTATAATGACATGATGGCACTCTTCCATTATTTTCGTTTTCCTAGTATCGACTTAGAAAATAATGTATTATTGAGCGCCGTAAATATTCTTGCTTCCGGCCGATCCCGATGCCGGCGCAGCGTTCGGCCCACCCCCACCTTCTTCCACCGCTACTCCTTCCAAGTCCGGCTTTGGCTCACCTCCTGTTCCTGCACCTGCAAGTGAAGATAATTTGGAGACGATCTGTAATAAATTAGCTCTTCGCAATCGCGACTCAACATCCAAAACTTCCATGCCGTGAGAGACTCTCCTTGTTTCCTTGAAATACTTTATCACAATTGATGTAAAGAAATCTGATGGGGTCATGTTCTCCATCTTCATTCCGAGCTACACATTCCCGTACATTAATATGTGATCATGATGAAAAACCACTAGTACCTGTAGTCCTAGGCGATGCAGCCTTTGCGACGGCATCTGCTTTGTCCTGCGGGTGCGGCTGAACAGAACCACCTAATCGATGAGGGGATGCGGATGGGGATCTCTTACTTCCTGTATTATCCCAAACCTTCTCCAGCCAAGATAATTAACATTGATCTTTCTCGCGTCTCTCGCTTGTTGGTGAACACTCCGCAAACAGATCTGCTACGTGTTCACGCATTTGTATTTAGTTGAGCTTAAAGGACCACCGTAGTGTCCTTGGTACAAAGAGCCAATCAAAGATCTTAAACATCCTTCAATACCTGGGGATCCCACACATGTATGAGCCACGAATTATGTGGCCTAGGATAAGGTATGGGACCAAGCAGGATCACTTA